>PVIY010058980.1:0-12259 GCA_004026745.1 Myrmecophaga tridactyla | reverse complement strand
AACCATTTTTAAATATGCAATTCACTGGTATTGATCATATTTTCAACTGTTGTACAACTATCACCACTATCCATTACCAAAACTTCTTCACCACAAACAGAAATTCTGTCCCCCTTAAGAACTAACATCTCATTTCTCCTTAGTTCTTAAATAACCAGTGGTTCCTTCAGTAACCTCCAATCTACTTTCTGTCTCTATGAATTTGCCTATTCTAGATCTTTCATAGAAGAGGAATCGTACCATATTTGTTGTGTCTGGTTTGTGTCACTGAGCATTGTGTTTTTTGAGTTTCATCTATGCTGCAGAATGCCTCAAGACTTCAATTCTTTTTACAGCTGAAAAATATCTGATTTATGAATACACTACAGTTTCTTTGTCCACTCATCTGTTGACGGACAGTTGGATGGTTTCCATCTTTTGGATATTGTGAATAATGCTGTGACAAACGTTGGCATACAAGTGCCTGAGTCCCTGCTGTCAATTATTTTAGTTATACACCTAGCAGTAAAATTGCTGGGTGATATAGTAATTCTATGTTTAACTTTTTGAGGAACCACTAAGCTGTTTTCCACAGTGGCTACACTTTTTTGAATCCCCACCAGCAATGCACGAGGGCTCCTATTTCTCTACATTCTCATTCTTTTTTTATTATTTTTTATTTATGAAACATAAATAAATATACAAACATACAAACACAAACATTCTTACCATATGATCATTCCATTCTTGTTATATAATCAATAACTCACAATATCATCACATGGTTGTATAGTCATCATCATGATTATTTCTTAGAACATTTGCATCAATTCAGAAAAAGAAATAAAAAGAAAACAGAAAAAATTCATATATACCATACCTCTTACCCCTCCCTTTCATTGATCACTAGTACTGCAATCTACTAAATTTGTTTTAACATTTGTTCCCCCATTATTTATTTAGTTTTAATCCATATGTTTTACTCGTCTGTTGATAAGGTAGATAAAAGGAGCCTCAGACACAAGGCTTTCACAATCACACAGTCACATTGTGAAAGCTATATCATTATACAATCATTTTCAAGAAACACGGCTAATGGAACACAGCTCTACATTGTCAGATAGTTCCCTCCAGCCTCTCCATTACACCTTAACTAAAAGGGTGATATCTATTTAATGCGTAAGAATAACCTCCAGGATAACCTCTTGACTCTGTTTCACACTTTATTTTGTCTCATTTCACTCTTCCACCTTTTAATCAAGAAGGTTTTCTCAATCCCTTGATGCTGAGTCCCAGCTCATTCTAGGATTTCTGTCCCACGTTGCCAGGAAGGTCCACACCCCTGGGAGTCATGTCCCACATAGATGGGGGAGGGTGGTGAGTTTGTTTGTCGTGTTGGCTGAGAGAGAGAGAGGCCACATCTGAGCAACAAAAGAGGTTCTCTTGGGAGTGACTCTTATGCCTAATTTTAAGTAGGCTTAGCCTATCCTTTGCAGGGTTAAGTTTCACAAGAACAAACCCCAAGATTGGAGACTCAGCCAATTACGTTGGTTGTCCCCACTGCTTGTGAGAATATCAAGAATTCTCCACTTGGGGAAGTTCTCCTTCTTTTTAAAAATAATGAATGTAACAGCCACCCTGTGAGTGTGAAGTGGCATTTCATTATAGTTTTGATGTAAATTCCCTAATGACTAATGAGGCTGAGCATCTTCTCAGGACTGTATTGGCCATTTGTGTATCTTCTTTGGAGAAACATCTATTCAAGTCCTTTGTCCATTTTAAGAATTAGGTTATCTTTTTTGACGTTTTTCATTGTAAAATATAACATGTATAAAGCAATCATTTTCAAAGCACACTTTGACAAGTAGTTACAGAACAGATCCCAGAGTTTGTCTTGTGTTACCATTCCACCATCTTAGATTTTTCCTTCCAGCTGCTCCAAAATGTTGGAGGATAGAAGGAATGTTAATATATGTTAATATTGTGATTCTGCAGTCAGACTCATTTGTTAAATCTGTTGTTTATCTTTTTGTTGTTGAGTTGTAAGAGATCTGAATATTTTCTGGGTATTAAACCCTTATCAATTATTTTCTACCTTTTCAATTATTTTTCTAAGTTTTCTCCACTTTCCTGACAGTGTTCTTTGACGAACAAAAGTTTTACATTTGGATGAATCCAATTTATCCTTTTTATCTTTTGTTGTTCATGTTTTGGGTGAATGCTATTCAATTTTGTTGGTTGATCAACAGGCAATTTGGCCAAATTCTCATTAAAATAGTTTGTCAATTTTCTCAAGTTTTTCCTTGAAGGTGATCTAAATGACAAATTTATCTCTTACCTTCCAAACTTTTATATTCCATTTATTTTTCTTGTCTTATACCATTTGCAAAGACTCCCAAGACTCTGTCAAATGGTGATGGTGATAGATCCTCATTTATTCCTCATCATGACTCTCTGAGATGACTTCTCATTAACCCCGTTGTATAGAAGTGAAAACTGAGGCACAGAGAGGTAGTCATTTGCCCAAGGTCACACAGCAAGTAAGCAGTCAAACTAGGTCTCCAACCAAAGCTTGTGCTCTCAACCACCTTCTTAAGGGAAAACCCACTGAGTGTTCTCTCTTTTCTAAGAAAGGATCCTGCAGGTTTCCACAGTGACCTCTGGAGTTTGGGTGAGAAGCTGGGAATCTGAGATCCAGTTCTGAACCTCAGTTTTGTCCTCTGTGAAGGAGGGTTGGACAGGAGGGCCTCTGAGAACCACAGCAGCTTTGCGCCTTCAGGGTGGAGGGGACAGCACCCAAAGGAGTGAATTCATTTCCTGGGACTGCCCAACAAATTAGCACAGACTTGGCGGCTTGAAACAATAGAAGTTTATTCTCTCACAGTCCTGGAGGCCAGAAGCCCCAGTTCAAGAGGCTGGCAGGGCCTGCTCCCTCAGGAGACTCTAGGGGTGAATGCTTCCTGGCCTCCTCCAGCTTCTGGGGTTCATCTCGAGAGCCTTAATTAATTACACGTGAGGAGCCCCTTTCTCTGAAGAAGGTCACATTCACAGGCTCTGGGTGGAAGGCACAGAACCGACAAGTGAGAATGGGGAAGCCTGGGCAGGGTTTAGACCGGGAGTTGTGCAAAAAAGGGTCGAGACGGAGCACACCTGTGCCTGCAAAGACGGTCGGCCCAGCCAAGCCCCTGAGACCCGACCGTACTACATGTCTCTGCGACAGCTGTCTGTCCCCGAGTCCGTGCTCCCTGTGCTCTCCTGGGCATCTTCTGGGCGGAGAATCAGACATCTTTAAACGAGTTTTTCGTTCTTCAACTATGAACGTGGAGGTGAGAAATCCTCTTTCACCATACTTGCACCTGGATTTCGTCCCCGGGTAACTGATTTCAGAACTCTGGCTTCCAGAACCTTAAAAGAATAAATGCGATTAGTTCTAAATCACCATGTCTGGAGTAATTTGTTCCTGCAGCCCCGGAAACAAATGCAATCGACAAAGACTTGGCCAGATGCTTCAAAAAGAAGATAATAGAAACCAACACTCTCACGGCACTTTTTTTATTTTTACCTTTTATTTTTGAAATAATTTCAAACTTACAGGATGGTTGCAAAAATAAAACAAACCCCTTATAGTGAATTTCAACATACTCCCCCAACCCCAGAGACCCAGATTCACCAACTTCAACATTTTGCCACCTTTGCTTAAGAAATTTAACATTGACTAAAAGCTTACAGCCTAAATTCCAATTTTTCTTATGTTCCAATCATGGCCTTTTCAAACTTTTTTTTTAATTAAAGAAATCATGGGTTTACAGAACAATCATGAATAAAACACAAGATTCCCATATACCATCTATCCATCTATTTGGATTTTCTTAACATTTGGGAGTAGGCTGCATACATCCTCCTTGAACACAGACTTCCGTGTACATTTCCTACGAACAAGGATGCTCACATATGTGACTACCTTGAGTGCAGTTATCAGGCTCAAGAAATTTTTTTTTAATTTTAACATTTGTTCCCCCTATTATGTAGTTATTTTTAATCCATATGTTTTACTCATCTGTCCATACTGTAGATAAGAGGAGCATCAGACACAAGGTTTTCACAATCACGCAGTCACATTGCAAAAGCTATATTATTATACAATCATCTTCAGGAAACTTGGCTACTGGAACACAGCTCTACAGTTTCAGGCAGTTCCCTCCAGCCTCTCCACTACACCTTAAGCTGAAAAAGGATATCTATATAATGCATAAGAATAACCTCCAGGATAACCTCTTGACTCTGTTTGGAATCTCTCAGCCATTGACACTTTACTTTGTCTCATTTCTCACTTCCCCCTTTCGGTGATGAAGGTTTTCTCGATCCCTTGATGCTGAGTCCCAGCTCATTTCTGTCTCAAGTTGCCAGGGAGGTTTACACCCCTGGAAGTCATGTCCCACATGGGGAGGGGGAGGGAAGTGAGTTTGCTTGTCGTATTGGCTGAGAGAGAAAGGCCACATCTGAGCAACAAAAGAGGTTCTCTTGGGAGTGACTCTTAGGCCTAATTTTAAGAAGACTCTTAGCCTGTCCTTTGCGGGGATAGGTTTCATATGAACAAACCCCAAGATTGAGGTCTCAGCCTATTGATTTGGTTGTCCCCACTACTTGTGAGAATATCAGGAATTCTCCAAATGGGGAAGTTGAATTTTCCACTTTTCTCCCCATTCCCCCAAAGCGACTTTGCAAATACTTCTTTATTCACTGTTCAAGTCACTCTGGGATTTATCGGGGCCTCACACTGGACAAACCTACAAAATCTCCTGCCCTATTAAAGGTTCCATGTAGTTAAGTTTAAGAAATTTAACATTGACAAAAAGTTTATGGTCTAAATTCCAGTTTTTCTTCTGTTCCAATCATGCCCTTTTCAAACACTTTTTTTTTAATTAAAGAAGTTGTGGGTTTACAGAACAATCATGAATAAAACACAAGATTCACAGACACCATCCCACCACCGACACTTACATTGGTGTGGAACATTTCTTACAATTGATGATTGCACATTTTTATGACTGTGCTAGTAATTAAAGTCTATGGTTTAACGTAGAGTTCACTATTTGCATACTGCAGTTCATTGGATTTTTAAAAAATTATTCTGTTACCATATATACAATCTAACATTTCCCCTTTTAATCATATTCACATATATATATATGTATCAGTGCTGTTAATTACATTCACAATATGATGCTACCATCACCATCACCCATTACCAAAATATTTTCATCATTCCAAATAGGAACTCTGTATATTTTAAGTCTTAACTTCCCATTCCCTTTCCCTACCAATCATGTTCTTCTGAAACTTTTCTCCTCCATTCTTTTTTTTCCCTCTTTTTAGAAAGACTTAATTTTTTTAAGCAGTTGCTGATCTACAGAAAAATTACACAGAAAATAGAGTTCCTATATTACAACTCACCCCCATCCCCACCCACCCCACACAGTTTCCCCCTTGAAATTTGTTTGTTTAAGAAACTGGGCTATCTCTCTCCAGCCAACACAACAAGCAAACTCACCACCCTCCCCCTCTCTACGTGGGACATGACTCCCAGGGGTGTGGACCTTCCTGGCAATGTGGGACAGAAATCCTAGAATGAGCTGAGATTCAGCATCAAGGGATTGAGAAAAAAACCCTAGAATGAGCTGAGACTCAGCATCAGGGGATTGAGAAAACCTTCTAGACCAAAAGGGAGAAGAGCGAAATGAGAAAATAAAGTGTCAATGGCTGAGAGATTCCAAACAGAGTGGAGAGGTTATCCTGGAGGTTATTCTTACGCATTAAGTAGATATCACCTTGTTAGTCAAGACGTAATGGAGAGGCTGGAGGGAACTGCCTGAAACTGTAGAGCTGTGTTCCAGTAGCCATGTTTCTTGCAGATGATTGAATAATGATATAGTTTTCACAATGTGACTGTGTGATTGTGAAAACCTTGTGTCTGATGCTCCTTTTATATACCTTGTCAACAAATGAGTAAAACATATGGAATAAAAATAAATAATAGGGGGAACAAATGTTAAAAAAAAAAAAGTAGAAGAAAGAAAGAAACTGGGCTGTCCTGAACTTTTAAAATGACAGGCTAGTTCTTGAGCTTGGAAAAGTTGTGGACCTGCCTGAGATTTCATCCGGGGCTTGGAAAAAATGGTTTATAGAGTGAGTTTAATGCAGGGTGGTGGGTAAGAATAAAATTGCTTTCATTGTTTACACTCTACTGAGACTAACTTCAAAAAATGGGTCACGGATACATTTTGGAATGTTTGTTAAAAAAATCCAATTTGATACATTATAACCTCACTTCCTTTTATGTGCATGCGTCATACACACACAGATACACACACATATACACACGTAACCATAGACTTTTACAGTTGGAAGGATATTTAGAGATACTCTAATATAGCACTCATTTTATAAATGTGGAAAATGAAATTTCGTTAGGATCTTCTTTGGTTCCAAAGTTCTATGATTTTATCAGTCATATGAACAGCTACTCACAGAAGATATTGAAAGAAATAACACTCCTTCCTTAGGGATATGTGTTAGATTATCTTAGAAAAACAGAGGCAAGAAATCTTTGGTGCTGGGAAGGCACTCAGCATATCAATTGGCCCATTCCCTCTGCAGGGCAAACAAGGAAGATGACCCCTTTTTATTTTTTTAATACTAGGAAGCTGCAAGCCTAAATAGCCTGCCTAAATAATTGACTGTGATGGTTTTTGAGCTGTTATGTACCCCAGAGAGGGGTGCCTTTTGGGCCTTTTCCTGGGGTGCAGACCTATTGTGAGTGGGACCTTTTGATTAGGTTATTGCCACCTCATTTGAGAAATGACCTGTTTCATTCATGGTGGGTCTTAATCCCCTGACTGCAGTCCTTTATAAGAGGATAAAGGACTCACAGAAAAAGCCCAGAGAGCTAGGAGAAGCCGCAGAGAAGCTGAAACTATGACACACCCAGGGGAGCTGAGAGAGGCATCCACTGAAGCCAGAACCTAAAAGCAACGAACCCTGGGAGAGAAGGACCAGCAGACGCCAGCCACGTGCCTTCCCGTGGTGCCCCAGATGTCAGCAGCCTGTCTTCAAAGTCCAGGTATCGTCCTGCCAGATGCCTTGCGTTGGGCATTTTCACAGCCTAAGAACTGTGAATTAATAAGTCCCCACTGTAAAAGCCAACCTATTTCTGGTTCATTGCATTCCGGCAGCTTTAGCAAATGGAAACAATGACCAAGAGCTGACCCAGGAGACTAAATACAGAGAGTTCAAATATCACCCTTGATTTAACAAGATCATCTCTATTCACCTGCTGAGAACCTCTGGGTCCTTGTGCAGGGATTTTGGCCTGGAGGCCTCCATCTTTCTATGGAGCCTTAGATCTGCTTCTCTGGGTTTGTTTCCCCAACCCGATACCTGAGGACCTTTCATGGATCCTCAGGCAGGAGAACAGAGAAGGAGGCAATGACCTCACTCCATTCATCTGATTTCCTTCTAGCACAGCTGTATTTGGGGAGGCAGAGTTCTTCCAGGGCCACACTGACGGAGCACCAAAGACCCTTCTGGATCCCAGTCCATCACGCTTTCTCTCCTTATGGCCCCAAGAGTCTAAAAATGCAATCTGGAGGGTTTCAGTTGGCATCGCCATAGCCAAGGAGCTTTATGAGAGCAGGAACTTTGTTTTATCCATGACTGTAGGCCCCTCACCTCAGGCTTGATGTCCTCACGTATTTGACTCTGCTGCACACGTAGCTAATTCTAGATCGTATGGGGACTTCTTGGGAAGTGGACAAGTCTTCTGGGCCTCTTTCCTTCTTTTTCCCCCTCCCAGAGTTCATCAGCACACCTGCAAGTTGGATAAGTGATTAAGAGAAAAGAGACCCCTCCAGTTTTAGATCCCACCCAGAACCCTGTATTTAACTATCGTTGTCTCTTTTGTTTCTCTTTCTTTCTGCTTTTAAATTGTCACATTTAAATCTTTAAATGTGTCGGGTCCTTGTTCAAAGGGTTCCATATATCTTAACTTGTTTAACCATCACACAGCTCCCATGAGGTTGTCTTGTTGGGGGTTCCTCTTTCACAGACAAGTAAACTGAGGCTCAGTGAAACTGAAATCACAGTTTGAAAATTCCAGAGCTAATATTTTAATGCCAGCAAGTCTGCTGGCTTCAGAGTCCATGGCTTCAGCTCTTTCCCATTTTGCCTCCTGGAGAGCCAGACTCTGCTGAGCCTAGAGTTGGAGGAAGCCACGCTCTGGTTAATACTGAATGGTCCAGTACAGCAGCCACTGGCCATGTGTGGCCGCTGAGTCCTTGAAATATGCCTGATCCAAAACGACGTGTGCCGGGAGCCAAATTCTGAAAGCAGAGTGATATAAAAAATTTATGTAAGAGATTGCATTAATTTTTGCTGATATGGAGTATACGTTGAAATAATAACATACTGGATGTATCGGGTTAAATAAAATGCATACCCAAAATCATTTTCACCTGCTTCCCCTTGTGACATTGGAAGTACCCACGTGGCTTGCATCGCGGTGCTAATGGACAGTGCCAGCCCAACAGAATTGGCCGTCAGGGAGCACCCCTGCTTGGCCCCAGGACCCCTGACCCCCAGGATTTCTCCTGGTGTTCAGGAATAATCCACGTCCAAAGCAAGTTTGAGCACAGAGACTGATGTTTATGTCCCAAGCAGGGACTGGAAAGGATGCTGTGGTACGCAACCCCCCAGCCCCACCCTGCCCCGAGGAAGAGGCCACCAAGCTGAGACACCCCACAGCATCAGCTGCAGGACTCTGGGCCCACCATAATAAAGAGTTTATTTTTTATTTGTAAATTAGGTGCCTGCATGACTCTACTGAGAATGCCATAAAATAAAAATGTCAAAAGCTGAGATAAGATAAACATAGTCAGACATGCCAGGCTGCAGGGAGGGCCTGAGTTCAAATCCTGACCCCAGCCCTTCCCTGGCTGTGATCCCTGGGGTGAGTCACTTGTCTTCACTGAGCCTCTGTTTCTTTCATCATCCAGCAATGAAAGAGGGAAAGAGGGAGTGTTTGTCTCTGACCCCTGGGTGAGACATGCAGGGAAAGGGGTCACCACAGGGCAGAGGGGAGAATACCTGAGTTTCTTGAAGGGGAGCAGGCTTGGGTGGAGGGAACCAGGGAAGGATTCTCACAGGAAGGGTTGGTTGAGGTGGACCTTGATACAAGGGAATGTTTACTAGATGTGCAAGGGTGGAAAAGCATTCCAGCAGAGGGAACTGAACGTTCAGGGCTGGGGGACATGCCGGCGCATGGTAGGTTTGGGAAAAGGCGACTGACCGGTTAGGGTATTGTTTGACGGTTGGGTGTGTGTGGAGCAAGAGAGGGGATTAGAGACAGCAGCAGAGTTCAGGCCACACGGGGCCTTGTAGGTCTGGTGACTGGGGTGTTGGGAGCCATAGCAGGTTCTATGCAGGGGAGGGACCTGAGAGGGGCAACTTTTTCTTTAGCAAGATCCTTCTGGCTGCTGCTGAATGGAGAGTGGATGGGAGAGTGGGGGAGACTGAGGCAGGAGACCTGGGAAAAGGGTGGGGAAGGCTGGAGGGGGCGAATCTGTCAAATAGGGCTCAGGGTAGGTTCACGGGAAGAGGGAGGAGGGAGAACATGCAAACTCTTTAAAAAAAGAATAGAGAGGAGTGATGGGGGGTAATAACAGGAAAGCATCCCAGATGAGGCCCAGGCCCAGGTAAAGAGGGCAGTGCGACCGTGCCTGGGCTGGGGACCCAGAAGGAGGAGGTGCAGGTGTGAAAGTAGGTTGTTGAGGTCAGGGTGAAATCCAGGGGGACATCCAGGGGGAGGCAAGCAAAAGGCTACTGGATGTATGAGTCCAGAGGAAAAGAGATGTGACAGGGTTGAGATGGGGAGGTCGTCAGAGCTCAGAAGAGGTTGAAGTCCTGATAGGGGGAGAGGGCGGGGGGTGGGGTCACCTCACCACCAGCCAGGGATGACTGTGGGAAGCAGCCCTACTCAGAAGAGCAGCCCCTATGCCCAGGTTCTCATCCCAGTCTCCCTGAAGGGAGGTGGAGACACACAGATCCAGAACCCCCTTGGGAGTGCCTGCGAGTGGGGAGCCCAGCTGCATACATACAGGAGGCATGAATTCTCCCAAGCAGTCTCTGCTTTCTCAGGGAACACAGTGTATGTAGAATGGGGGTCTCTGGGAACACAGTCATCCATTTCCAAGGATGAGGAGTGGTGAGGGGTGTCATAGCCAGTTACTGGGGGCTTGGGGAGGGGTCTCTCAGATGGGGTTACTGGGGGCTTGGGGAGGGGTCTCTCAGATGGGGAGGAGTCTTTCAGATGTAAATGACAGAAACAGTGCAAGATGGTTTAGGGGAAATGTATTGGCTCTCATAAGAAAAAGTCCAGGGGGAAACCAGCTTCAGTCACAGCTTGATCCAGGAGCTTGAATGGCGATTTAAAGTCAAGTGCCATCACTGGATTCCATACTGGTGTGTGTGTGTGTGTGTGTGTATGTGTATGTGTGTGTGTGTGTGTGTGTTCCCTCAGGCAGACTCTCTCTGAGGTGAAAAAGATGGTCCCAGCAGCTCACATCCCACCCTTTTAGCAACACCAAAGGAAAGAAAGGGCACCCTACCCAATAGTGCTAGCAAAAACCCCAGGGCCAGCATTCACTAACCCAGATTGGGCTACACACCCCTGAACCCAATCACTGTTCTGGGAGGATAGAACTGGAATGCTCTGATTGGCTGGGTCTGGGTCATATGCCCCTCCCTGGAAAAACAGGATGTGGTGAGCCCCAAGTTAACCAGGGGAACTGAAATTTAGAAAGGGATGGGTTCTCAAAGGAAAAGCTAGGTGTTCACGTGGCTGGGAGGTGGGGGGATGAGGAAAACCAGTTTTCTCATCTGTTAATTAGGGATGGGTATGGTACCTCACCTCTCTAGGATTTGGTGAAAAAAATGCAAATAAGGCTTCTAGGAGACTATTCCGCAGTGAACAGGTGCTGGAAATAAATGACAGCTATTCTTTAAAAATAGTAATCAATTTTACTACTGCTAATGATGAATGGTGTTTATATTCCAAGAGGTAATGACCTACCAGGCACAGGAGGAAATCAAGCAGAAGCTGAACAATCCCACAATCTACCCTCTGCAAGCTCTATCGCCTTCTGGTTCCTCTCCCAGCCTCTCTCTCCAGATCTATGAAATGAGATGGTGGGGGTTGAATTAGATCAGATCATCATTTTAAATGCCAATTCTTGTTATTCCGGTTGGAAAGTGTCACCTCTTTGGAGAGGGGCCTTCTCTGATCACTCTGACCAAAGTGTCCTTTATTTTAATATATCACATCTCTGATTTCCCTTATAACATGTACTACAATCTCAACGCACTTTATTAATTTACTGTTTCCCAGATTAAGAAGTCAGCCCCCTGAGGACAGAGATATCTGTTTGTCTTGTTCACAACTGTGTTGCCGTCACCTAAACACAGTGCCTAGCATACTGTAGGCCCTGGATAAATATTCGTTCAATGGCTGAATAAAATATCATTAATAAAACAATCCAAACAGACAAGAATAAGATAAAACAAAAAATAAAGTACCTAGTTTTCTGAGAGGTAGTGAGTTCCCCATTAAGGGAGGTGTCCAAGCTGAAACTGAACGACCGTATCTTGCGATTCATACTCCAAGGCCCCTACCCTGCGATTCCCTGTGCCTCAGTTTCCTCATCTACGAAATGGGTGTGGGGAGAGGCTCCCGTCCGCGGTTCCCATCGCGACCACCAGGGGGCGCGGCGCCTCTGCTCCAAAGTCCACCCTCAGCCACCGGGGCTCCGCGGGCGCCGCGTCCGGAGGCTCCTGGAATGTTCTGGACCCCGCGGGCTCCCGGGAGCGCAGGAACCGAGGAGGACCGCGCAAGCCGGGATCCTCGCCGTGCAAGGGGGCGGGAGGGAGGTGACTCAGGCCCGCGCGCGCCCCCGGCCCCCCGATTCTCGCGAGGGGGCGCGCACGGCCTCGGGAACCCGCGCGGCGCCGCGTCCATTTTTACCCGAGCTCCGCTAAAAATAGTCGCCGCGCTCCGAGCGGAGCCCGAAATAGCGGCCCCCAGATAAGGCAGGACAAGTCAGCGCTTCCGGGGAGCGGAAAGGGAAGGGAGCGGAGGGGCGGGGGAGAGCGGAGCTGGGCTCTGCCTGGCCCAGCGGGCGGCGACCCAGCCCTACACCCCCCACCGCAGCCGACCCCCACCCCATCACCA
>PVIY010058979.1:0-12234 GCA_004026745.1 Myrmecophaga tridactyla | reverse complement strand
GACTTGACCTATCCTTTGTGGGGTTAAGTTTCATATGAACAAACCCCAAGACTGGGGGCTCAGCCTATAGCTTTGGTTGTCCACACTGCTTGTGAGAATATCAAGAATTCAACTTGGGGAAGTTGAATTTCTCCCCGTTCTCACTATTCCCTGAAGGGGGCTTGCAAATATTTTTCCAGTCACTGATCAAATCATTCTGGGATTCATCGGGGCATCCAGGATAGACTCTTAAATATTGATTTGTTTAAAACACACAATTCATTGTGCATCTTAGATGACCAACAAATCCTTAGGTGGGCATTTCTTTCCATCAGTGTTTTATTAACAGACAGCAGCCTTTGCTTCCTGGACCAGTCACACTTAAATTTCATTTCCACATTCTGGTATATTTGATTTATGTTAAGTTTCTTCTATCCGTGTCAGTATAATACTGTGGCTCTGTCTGGTCCAGGTTATGACATCAGGTTCTGCTAGTTTCACTATGAAATTAGGAAGATTTTTACCTGTCTGCATGTGTGGATGCTTTGGAAGATATATCTGGGGTACAAAGTCCCTGCTCTTCAAACCTATAGAATGGCTTACCTAGAAATGTTCTGTTCCCCTCAGCGTGTCCACCCTCATCCCTGCTGTCCTGTGTCCTCTCCTCGCAGGGCAGAGCATCCCAGTACACCTGGCAGTGGGTGGGAGTGTGTGAGCCGCTCTGGCCAACGAGTTGTGAGCTCAAATGATAGTGTCAATGGTTTTCCTTGTGGCTTCATTTTTATATCCCATCGAATATATCATATTGTATATTCCACGGAATTTTCTGGGTCAGAAGCATGCCAGTGCCCCTTGACCCAGCATCACCCACCATCTCTGAGAGCAACTTCCTCATATTCAAGAATCCACTGGGTTTTTTTTTTCCTGGAAACTATACCAACTTACAGATTCATACTGTCAATTCCGTGTCTTTCTTTTTCCTCTAGGACCCACGTATCCCCATTTTTTGTCCCCTTTGGTGGAGGGTGGGCAAACCCTGGATCCCTTAGGACCGCCAGCATTTAAGCCTCACATCAGCTTGTTCTCCTGGGTTTGCTCTAAAGTAATCAGGCTCCTCCTCGCCCAGGGGTTCCCAGGAAGAGTCAGGGAGAAAAAGAGAGAAAAAGAAATGTTTTAAAACTTCTCTGCCCTCTGGTGGTCATGGGCGAGAACAAAGACACCAAAAATGTATAGAATTCCTGAAAGCATTTGTATTATGATTGATCATAATATTTGTTTATAATGTTATAATATATATATGTGTATCTTGAACATCACCTTTCTTATTGGAATATGGTTCACCCCTATTTACCTTTTTTCTTGATCAGATTTTTCAGTTGTCTTTTGTGAGGTTTATAATTTTCAATTTTTGCATTTTCTAATTTATTTTTCCTTTCATTAATATTATTTTCTATATCTTATACTTCCTTGAATCCCCTCTTGTAAGAATTGTAAATTGAATGTTTTTTCCTTTTACTCCTTTTCTTTATTGATGATAAAAGCACATCATGTGAATTTTCTCTTGAGTATTGCTTTGGTAAACATGGCATTATTTTATGTGTTGTGCTCTCACTTAATAAAGAGCATTTGCTACATTTAATTTCCCATTTTTGGTAGTTATTAATTGAAACATAAATTACTAGTTTTGTGTTGTGATAACGACTTATAGCCTATAAGATTTTTTAAATTCTTATAATGCTTTGCTTCTATGTCCTGATGAAATAAAATAATGTGCAAGCCCCCCAGACATGTGAGTGAGCCCAGCTGTTTTAGTTTGCTAATGCTTTTGGAATGCAATATATCAGAAATGGGTTGGCTTTTTTAAAGGGAATTTATTAAGTTACAAGTTTACAGTTCTAAGGCCATAAAATGCCCAAACTATTCGTTTCCCAGTGCCTGCCCATTTAAGAAAATAAATAAGTAAAATTAAATTAAATTAAAATGCCCATATTAAGGCATCCAGAGAAAAATACCTTGTCTCAAGAAAGGCTGATGACATTCAGAACACCTCTGTCAGCTGGGAAGGCACATGGCTGGTGTCTTCCTCTGGTTTGGCTTCTGGTTTAAAACTGCTTCCCCGGGGACATTTTCTTTCTGCGTCTCCAAACGACTCTGTCTTTGTTGGCTCTGAGCTTTTTCCAAAATGGTTCCCTCTTAAAGAATTCCAGTAAGTGGATTAAGTCCCACCATGAATGGATGGAGTCACCTCCCCATGGAAACCACTTAATTAAAAGGCCCAACCACACTGGATGGGTCACATCTCCGTGGAAATAGCTTAATCAAAAGTTCCATCCCGCAATATTGAATCAGGATTAAAAGAACATGGGTTTTCTGGAGTACATAACAGTTTCAAACCAGTACATTCCACCCTCTGGACCCCCAAAAGACATATTCTTACCATGTACAAAATACATTCATTCCATTACAATATCACAAAGCCTTAAACCAATTCAGTAAAAATACAAATACAATACAAAGTCAGGAACAGCACAAAACATCATCAATTTTGCAGACATGGTCTGTCCGAAGGGAAAATTCTCCTCTGGCTCTGGGCCTGTGAAATTCAGAACACGTTATTTGCTGCCAATATACAAAGGATGGACAGTCACAGCATAAATGTTCCCATTTCCACAGGGAGAAATTTAAGGAACACAGGAGACACTGGACCCAAACAGTTCTGAAAACCTGCAGGGCAAACTCCATTGGATTTCAAAGCCTGAGAATCATTTATCATCCTCAGGGCTTTATAGAGCAGCAGGCCCATCCTCTCTAAGGGCTTACACAGTGGTTCTGTTCTCTCCAAAACCAAGGTGAGGGTTGCAACACTGAGGGGGGATTGGGGAAACCACCTTTTCCTCAGTTCCACCCTTTCCAAGCATCAGGGCAGCACCCGGCCTGCCACCTCCATGGCACACACTCAACCCCCTCAGAACAATAGGGTGATTGTCAGGCTCCCATCCCTGGAGAATTTGTTCCACCCTCTATAAGGCCCCAAGCAGCAACCCTCTTCCACTTGTCCTCTGCCTTCAAGACAATTCCCTTTCCATGCAGGTGGGTGGGTCCAGTCTGCTAGCCCAAGATTTCTTGGCTTCAGACCTTAGCTTCCATGGTTCTGCCTCTGAACTAATTTTTCCTTCAATTTGTCCTTTTTCTGTCCTTTTCAGTCCAGACTGTCAGTGGTTCCATTTATATAAGTCTCATAAGAAACATATTGATTTTCTGTGTAGTATGCCCTGGATCACATGCATCAGATAATAGGACCTTCCATAAATCCTTTCTGGATAACTCCATTTCCAGTTCTGGCCTTGTCTGAAATGACTGACTGATTTAATCTTTGGTTAAATCCTCACAGCAGGCACTATTCTCTGGGCTCTCCCTTTCAGGTAGCCCAGAATTTTCCAGAACATCAAATTTCTGGTTTCTTTGTACCTAAGAGTTTAGTTATCAGCTTATCTCTTCCTGTTGCATTTGACTACAAGCTGCAAGCAGAAGCCAGCTGCATTTTCCACCTTTAGTTTGGAAATTTCCTTAGTTAAATATCCAAGCTCATTACCTTCAAATTCTACCTTCCATCTAACACCAGGACACAGTTTTGTGAAATTATCTGACACTTTAAAACAAGGGTTGCCTTCCTTCCAGTTTGCAATAACATATTCCTCATTTCTTTCTAAGTCCTCATCAGATGTATTTTTAAGGTCCTTATTTCTACCAACAGTCTCTTCAAAGCAATTCAGGCCTTCTCTATCAAGTGTATCACAATTCCTCCAGAACCTTCCCTTTATCTGTTTAAAAAGCTGCTATTACATGTTTGGTATTTGCAAACTCAGCAACACCCTACTTCTCTGGTACCAAAAGCTGTTTTAGTTTGCTAATGGTGCCAGAATGCAATATACCAGAAATGGGTTGGCTTTTATAAAGTGGATTTATTAAGTTACAGCCACCTAATCAAAAGGTTCCTTCCACAATTGGATGAGTCATATCTACACGGAAACAACTTAATCAAAAGTTCCACCCTACAGTATTGAAATAGGATTGAAAGAACATGGCTTTTGTGGTACATAACAGTTTCAAACCAGCACACCAGCCAAAATTAGCAGACTAATAATAATTCAAAGATTTTAGAAACTGGAGAGTTTCTAAAGCTCAGCATCTACCTATTAATTCTATTGTTTTGTAATGTATATCTAATTAATTATTAATTTCAAATAAACTGATAATGGTGAATTAAAGTATCTCAATCATGTATTTTGTCAAATTTTCCATCATTACAAATGTTTTATTTTTATGCCAAAAAAGGAACAAAATCCATAAAGTTTTAGGGCTTGTCTTTAATATTGATCATAGTTTTTGTGAAATGCTGATTATATGTATTTTGTCAATTTCTGTGGACTAAACATTTTTAATATTAATGTTTCCAACAGTTCCTCCATTCATATTTGGTTGATAAAGCTTTCTGAGTTGTTTCATTTCAGGTGCATCTACTGAAAGCCAATGTGTGTCTCAACAAGTCAGCTTGGTGAGTTGGTAGGAGCAAGGCTCTTGGAGGCAGAACCCCAAATTGACACTTATTTGCTGCAGTACCCCAGCCATGCTCTAACCTCCCTAGGTTATGGAGAGAATGTAATGCCCAATACAAAGGATTTCGGGGAAGATTAAATGATATGTGACACACATAAATGTCTGTCTACACACACACAAGTGTCTCAAAGAACATACCCGGTCCTTGTGTATGTGGCCTATTCACTTTCAGGAATGTTTGTATTTTCATTATAGTTTAGTATTTGTTAGTTATCTATGATGCACAATGAATTGTATGTTTTAAACAAATCAACATTAAGGAGCCTACTGCAGAGACCCAGAAAATAGGTTCGCAGACACAAGGTGGAGTGATGGCATGTAGGCAGCAAACTTAATAAATAGTTGAGAGTAAAATTGGGAAGACAGAAAGCTTGATGGAAGGTGGGCAGTGGGGCAAAGCCTCTTCACCACTGCAGGACCTCAGTGTAGACATCTGCTTAATTTTTATGCTTGTCTAATTTGGTTGTTTTTTTCTGAGTAAACCATACACCATTTTGCTTCTATCTTCTACTAAGACTAAGAAAAAAAAATCCTGATTTTGATCCTATGATTGTTATACTAAAACAGTATAGGCCTCATTTAAAATATACCTAAAACATGCCAAACTGTATTTGCCCTTTATGGAAATCTAAGACTAAAAGTTTTTGCTTCCATCAGCCGATTTCCCCATTCCTTCTTATTCTTTATTACTTAGTCTGTGATCCTAAATCCTGATTTAAAATGATAATATATTTTCTATCAATGTTTGTATCTGACTGTGTGTGTGTGTGTGTGTGTGTGTGTGTGTGTTGCATCCATTTCTCTTGGCCCATGAGATTTAGTACTCCATTCCTTCAAGCAATTTCAGGATCCACCAAGAGTTTTTATGTACCAATAAAACTGATGGATCTCAGTATTACGCATTTCACAGGGTGTCTTAGGTTCGAGTATCAGTGATGGTTCTCCAGAGACACAAAACCAATAGGTATATGTATAGTTTCATTAAGAGATTTATCTTGAAGAACTGGCTCACACAGGAGCTGGCAAGTCAGAAATCTGTAGGGCACGTTGACAGACTGAAAATTCAAGCAAAAATTGATGTGCAGTCTTCAATTTGAATTCCATGGGGGAACCAATTCTTAGTGATACAAACCTTCATTCCTGAATGGTCTAGGCCTTTGGCTGTCCTGCCTGAATTGGGTTGTTATAGTTTTCTGATGATTTTATTCATAGAACATGGTAATTCTACAAAATACTTAGGGGATCTCCTGCATTCCAGACATACTCTTGTCTCTATTGTGCAGTGGCAGTCAGATTTCCCTTATTAATCAGGATCACTCACCCTACCTGGTACAGTAACTCCCTTCTTTGCCTGTTGATTCAGAGGCATCAGGAGCCCAAAGTGACCAGGTGGCAGTCTTAATTTTTAATTCAACGGAACCACTGTTGTGTCTCCAGGAGGAAGCACTTTTTCCTTTGGAACTAAGACCTCTAGACCAGTAGGGCATAAAGTCACAGGGACAGGAAGTAAAAAATTTTCTAGCTGATCACTAGGGAGAAAAGTTGAGTGTGGCCACTCCCATTTCCATCCCTTGATCCCTGGACCCATGAATGGGTTCCAGAGTAGGTGCTGATTTACAGCATATACAGCCTCTTGGAAAATACTGCTGCAGCCCTGCAAGGTATCACCACCTAGTTGGTGCCATAATTGAGTCTTCAAAGGGCCATTCCACCATTCTATCAATCCAGCTGCTTCAAAATGTTAGGGAACATGGAAAAACCAGTGAATTCCATGAGCAGGAGTTCATGACCATACTTCATGTGCTGTGAAGTGGGTTCTTGATCAGAAATAATGCTGTGTGGAATAAAATAATGGTGGATAAGGCATTTGTTAACTCCACAGATAATTTTCCCAGAAGCAATGCATGCAGGGAAAGCAAATCAAAGTAAATGTCTATTCCTGCATAAGCTAAATGCTGCCTCTTCCATGATGGAAGTGGCCCAATGTAATCAATTTGCCAACAGGAAGCAGGCTGATCACTTGGTGGAATGATGCCACATCAGGGGCTGAGTTTGGCTCTCTGCTACTGGCACTCAGCAGTGGCTGTGGCCAGGCCATCCTTGTTGAGTAGAAGTCCATGATGCTGAGCCCACATATAACCTCCATCCATAACACCATGGGTATTTTGCTCACAAGTCCATTCGGCAATGACAAGAGTAGCTGGGGAAAGAGGCTGACTGATATCCAGAGAATTGATCATCCTTTCCACTTCATTATTAAAATCCTCCTCTGCTGAGGTCACCTTCTGGTGAGCATTCACTTGGGGCACAGGTGTCTTTGTGTGCTTTGCCCATTCAGAAGGGTCCATTTTCTGGGGAAGGGCCTCTTCTCCAGACCTCCTTGTCACCAATTTTCCAATCATGTTCCTTATAAATCCCTGACAACATAGCCCAATCTTTGGCCACAGCCCGTAAGTTGATATACAATCGTACCTCTTCAAGGGTCATACTTTCTGCCTCATCTTTTGGGGTGTGCTGGTATTTGTGTCTAGTTATAGGTTCAGAATCATAAAAGGGGGGGTGGGGCTGAGGCAAACAAGCAGTGTCTTGAAAAGTAGCTACCCAGGGAAGGACACTACAGGTTCTTCAGGCAAAGGGGTAACCTCCCTCCTCAGAAAGGTGGAAGGAGTGCTTCTTTTGGCAAAGACTCAGCAGAATTTAGGGGTTCAACATACCCAGCTTCATCAGTATCTGTACACATGCCCTCATTCCAATTTTCAAGATCACATTCCTTCCCAATCAATGCCCTCATCTTAACAGCAGATACCCTGAAAGGCTGGGAATTAAATTTGCATTGTAATTCAGCCACTCGAAGGATGAGACTCTGGGTTTGTTTTTTCAGAAATGTCAGCTCTGTAGCTACAAGGATAAGGGTTTCTTTCAAGACAGACATAGAAACTTCAGGTCATTTATGCAGCACCTGAGCTCAGGATTTGAAGCTCTGAGCTCATCCTTTTCTTTCTCCATTTCTCCAGTGCAGTTAGGAGCAACCAGACAATCTCACTACACTCATTTGTTTGACAAAATTGGTCTAAGCTGTCAAAATACATGGTCATCCAGAACCTTGAGGCTTGTAAGTATTTGAGTAGAAGTATCCAACGGTGACATTTTGCATATCTCTATTGCTACTTTGTATTATGGACTATCTTTACTACTGAAAATAGGGTCAATGATACCTTTAAATCTAATCAAAAAAATTTTAAATTCCAGAAACCTCAGAATTCTTAAAATTCTGTTCCTCTAGAACCAATCTTGGTACCAAACTCTGTATCGATCCTGGTTCTCCACAGAAATAGAACCAGTAGGAGATTTATATAGATACACGACATATGATATACAGATATAGAGAGAGATTATTTTAAGGAATTGGCTCACATCAATTCAGGATTGTGAGGCCTCACAAGTCCAAAATCTATAACGCAGGCTGGCAGACTGGAAATTCAGGCAAGAGTTAGTGCTGTAAACTTGAAACATAATTTCTTCTTTGAAAAACTTCAGTTTTTTGCTCTTAGGGACTTCAACTGATTGGATGAGACTCACCAACATTATCAAGGATAATCTCATTTACTGAAAGTCAACTGATTATCAATACTTATCACAACTACAAAATCCCTTCACAACAAAAACTAGACTAGTGTTTGACCAAATAACTGGATTCCACAGCCTACCCAGCTTAACACATAAAATTAACTATCATAGTTGGGTTCCTCAGAAAGTAGGAAGCAAACCCTGAGATGAAGATTTGGGTGAAAGTAGGTTGGGAAGCACAGGAAGTGGGAAAATGAGCCAGGGAAGCATGAGAAGTCAGTCAAGGGTATACGAAAGAGTGAGTCACCACTGTCAGCAGATGGGGTGTCCCACGAAACCCCTCTGAGAGAATGTAAAACACACTCCAGATTACCCACTGAGAAGGGGAGAAAATAGGACATTTCTCCACTAACTCCTACTCCTCATGGGTGTAAGATAGTTCCTGGAGGCATTAAATCCCCAACACTTAAGGTTGCTGCACTCAGAGTGCCAAGCAAACTCCAGTGGCCAAAGAAAGCCCTCCCACAAGGAATTCAGGTGCTTGAGGTAGGAAGCCCTAACATATTGTGAAACTGTCTATGGAAGCCTAAGGTAAATGCAGGGATCACCAAGAACATCTGCTACACATATTATAAAGTTCCACAAGGAGCATCAGGGTGCTATAGCACAGGGCTACCACCGGTGCCTCTGCCACACAAACCCCTTCTCATAAAGACCTCCAGGCATTTGAACTAATACAGGGCCCCAAATCAGAATAGCAACTTCTCCTTTACAGAAAATGATTATCTAACTACAATAGAAAAGTGCTCTGATTTTATTAGGAAACATTCTTAAATGTAAAATATTTTCAAAGGAAACATTTTAAATAAATTGGGAAACAAATGTAAACATCTACCAAGTGTGGATCATTAGTGCCCACCCACAAAAACTTAGCCTCACACCTTGTGGTATATATGCAATTCCATCAAGAGGTTGAAGGACACAGCTACTTAAATGGTAGAAATAAAGGGAAGATAAATATCTGTCCGAAACCTGCATAACTAGCTTGCCTAAGGATAAATGATTTCAATTTTAATAGTTTAGGGAGTTATGTGGGGAGAAACACAATACAAATTTGTTCAAAGAAAGGGACAGAGGAAGTTGCAGAGGACAAGAATGCCTTGTCCAGGGAGTAGCCAGGATGACTTCCAGCCCTGAGAAAGAGCTGGCAAGTCAATAGATACATGATCGGTCCTAGGTCAGGGTTCAGCAACTTTTTCAGAGAACTTCCCTGAAGCGCAGCTCCCTTTCTTTTTTGGTGGGTCCAGCTACTCAGGTCTGGCCACTGAACATGGAGAAGCCTGATAGAAAACTAACTTCAACTTCTTCTCAAGCACTGGCCTCCATGGTAGACACAGTGGGATAGTTTTGGAGGGATGGGAAGACTGGTTAGTTCAGGGAATGTACAGAGTAGTATTTGGTGGAGATGGGGTAAGATGTCCACAGTTGCTAATGGACAACTAAAGAGGCTTGGATTTCTGGCAGGGACTAAACAGAGACCTGAGGCATGATGAAAACGACTCTGATACACTCTTTCGGAAGAGTAGACCCACATTCTACCACTCAGACCCAAACACTTTGTCCTGTCCTATGGCAGCAGTGAAGGACTTAACATTTGGAAGTTTCTAGGGCAGTGACTCCCTGAAAAAGTTTCTAGAGCAGTGAGAGTGCTTTATAAGTCAATAAATTCACTTCAGAAACCTATTCGCTACAGCTTTCATTCCCCATTTGAGATATAATTATCTGGTATTTTTAATATTTTAGTATTTTCTCAACTGGAATTGAGGAAAAAATTCTAGAATTTATACACTTTTAGGACTTTCTAAGCATAGTGCCAAATATCTAACCAGATCATTTCCAATTTACACATGAATGAAATGCCCATTTTCCTAGCCTCCTTTGCAATCTTTGCCATTCAGTGGTTAGGGAAAATTTTTCGTTTCAACTGGCTTTTTTTTTTTAATTTATGTTGAATCTGAGTATTTTCTTACTTTGAATTCTATTTTTCTTCTATGTGTTGCTTGTCTTTTGCCAAATTTCTGTTGAAATGTTCTATTTTTATTGATTTGCATAGTATCTTTAAACATGAAGGTTATTAACACTTTCTCAGCTCGTCATCTGTTAACTTCATTAGTGGTGTTTGGCCATACTGAAACGTTGGGTTTTAATGCAGTCAGATCTATCAATCTTTCTCTTTTTTGTTTTTGCCTTTGTTACCATGGTTAGGAAAAGCTTTCCAATGCCAAGATTATAACAATATTAATCCATATGTTCTTCTAGGCCTTTTATGGATCTGTTTTACATTTTTCACTTAATCCATTTGGCAGTTATCCTGGAAGAAGGAGTTAAGTATATAAGATCTAACTTTATTTTTTTTTCCAAATGGTTAGCCTTTTGTCATAATATCATTTATTAATTTATCTTTCCATCTCCTAACATGCTTTGAAATGTGTGCTGAGGGGAGATTTTTTTGGCAATTTTTCAAATCTACGTCCTGACAAGAACTTCCCTTTCCCCTCACCCTGTTCCCCTCCTTCCCTCAGAGTATTTGCCTAGGATGCAAGCAGGGGTTGAGCACAGAGCCCCACTAAAGATCCTGGCAAAGATGGTAATGTTTCTCTAGGAGGAGTTGGGTCTCTTAGGTATTCAACCCCAATTCCAACTGCTTTCTCCCCTATTTTCCTTTCAAGGTCTGCATTTTCCTAAGACTCCTTAAGTCAATTTTTGCAGCTATAGGTGGGAAAAGTGACTGCCAATCCACTTTACAGCCCCCTGTTCCCAAGAAGGCTTTGCCATCTACTTCCACTGTAGGATCTAAGACATGTCTTCCTTTCCACGGCTGGGAGCGGTCTCAATGGAACCCACATGCCCCCAAGGGCCCGAGACACATGGTGCTGCTTTTCAGCACCGGGAGTGATTCCAGGCCCCAGCCCTGCACGGAGCCTTGGAAGAGAATGGGAGAGAAACATTCCTACAGCAGCACATCAATCAGACACGAAGACTGGGCCTTTGCAGTATTGCCTGGGCTTTGAAAAATAAAAAAGTATCTGTGGAAGCTCTACCAAGAAAAAAAGAAAGAGTATCCATCTCCTGTACCCTACCCCTTTCTCTCTGACTCTGGAACTCATAAAAGAGGAGAACCACCACAGAGCTCTGTGTCATCAGGCTACACACCCCTTTCAGGAGTGGGAGCTTCAGGGCAGGGTCCACCATACACTTCAGGAACTTCTCCGTGCAATTGCCGCTGGCTAGGTTTTGAGGAAGGTGCCATCTGTATTCTCCACTAGCCTGTCAGTGTCTTACTCTCATTTGTGTTCCCAATACCTAACACAGTATTGACCCTTAAAAAGAGCTCAACAGGTATTTGTTGAATGAAATTTAGCAATAAACATATTAGCGATAATAATAACATTTAGGAATCAACTCGTTACTTAAATGACACTTCTGCATACTGTTAAATTTTTTTGTTTTGCCTTAACAGACGTGTGGCTTTTAGGTAGAGGACAAGGACATAGCAAGAGAAACATTCCTTATGAGGCCTTCATTCAACATTAAAGGCAAGTCTACCAAGCCCACGCTCTAGAAGTGGCTCCTGAGAGATGTACACTGGGCAGAAGGGCCCAGGAGGGAAAACAAAGAAAACAATTCGGAAGGGGGAGGAAGCCCCAAACAGCTGCAGCCTCAGCTCTCAGGAGCTTGAGTGCCATTCTTCCTTGTTCAAACTCCCCAATGAGGAGGCCAAGGTCCTATAAAAGCATATTTTAAGGAGGCCTGAGATGTTTTAGGGAGTCTTTATCTCGTGGATGATCAAAAGGAGCCTTCCCTCTTCCCGGGATCACACAGTAAGACCTTGGACTTTTGACTGCTCATGTCCTTGTCTCCGTTCCGAAAAACCCCGTGAAAAAAGTGCTCTTGGTCCACGCACAGTGATTTTCATGGTTGCCAAGTTCTCAATGCTTAAGTCATGTCTTCCGTTAAAAGAAAAATCTAATGTGTTCCCTTAGGAAATACTGTTTTCTCTCCCTAGTCCAT
>PVIY010058978.1:0-12239 GCA_004026745.1 Myrmecophaga tridactyla | reverse complement strand
TCTTCTTTTTGTTTATTCCTTACCTTGCCTTCTTCATATCCTCCCTCAATTCATTGATTTGGTTTTTGATGAGGTTTTCCATATCTGTTCATATATTCTGAATTAATTGTTTCAGCTCTTGTATCTCATTTGAACTATTGGTTTGTTCCTTCGACTGGGCCATAGCTCCAATTTTCCTGGTGTGGTTTGTTATTTTTTGCTGACATCTAGGCATTTAATTACCTTAATTAGTTTATTCTGGAGACTGCTTTCAGTTCTCTTACCTAGGGTTTTCTTGCTAGGTGAGTTTGTTGTCTATCTGTTCTTTGACCTTCAGTTCAGCTTTTTCTGGACCTCTAGCTTAGGTTTCGTTTAACAGAGGATAATTTTTCAGTTCTTGTTTTCTTGTTTCTTGCTCTGCTTGTATGGTGCCTTTTCCCTCCCCACCCTTAGGAGGGTCTAAGTAGGTATTATAGACTCCAACCAGGTTTTCCTGGACTAAGCTGGCCTCCTATCAGGGGGAAGGAATCACCTGCATCAGTTTTCCCTGAGGGTGAGACCCAGCAGGTTAAAAGACTTTTCTGTGAAGTCTCTGGGCTCTGTTTTTCTTATCCTGCCCAGTATGTGGCACTCGTCTGCCTGAAGGTCACACCAGCAAAAGATGTTATGGCTCCTTTAACTTTGGCAGAGTCTCCCTGCTGGGGCCATGGTGGAGAGAGAGGAGAGGTTGTAGGCTGGTTTTAATGGCTTCAAATTGCCAAGCCCTGGGGTCTGAATTCTTTGAGGGAGGGATTCCACCTGAGTTGGGCTTCACCCATCCCCTGGGGAAGGCACAGGTGGGTGACAACCCTGAAAGCAGCCCGTTTCTGCCTATGCCTGGGGCAGTTGCAGCCCGAGAAGTCCCACTGCTGAATCCAGAGGCTGCCAAGTCTCTGTAGAAACACAGCCACTAAAACCTCTGTTTCTTCCCCTTTCCTCTTTTTCCGTGAGCCCAATGAGCAACCTCCGCCTTGACCAGGTTTAGAGTCTCTTTCCTTTTGCCCTGGGAAGCTGCCTGTGGGAGAAGGGTGCCAGGCACTGGCCGCCGCGGCTTGGGGAACTCACGGTTCTTGGGAGGCTTGCAGCCGGTCCAGCTAGTCCAGACTGGGGTGCGCTGTGTGTCCGGTCACTGACGTGGCTCTGGGAGCTGTTCTGTACTGTTTCTGGTTATTTAGTAGTTGTTCTGGAGGATGAACTTAAATGCACACATTGCTAAGCTGCCATCTTGGCAACTCCTTGTCCCAAAGGATCTTGATCACTTCTCCCACCCACCAGACATCACATTGGTACATTATATGGATGATATCATTCTGATTGCACCTAGTGGGCAAGAAGTAGCTACTTACTTATTGGTAAGGAATTTGTGTATCAGGGAATGGAAAATAACCCCAACAAAGACAGAGGGGCCTTCCACCTCAGTGAAATTTCTAGGTGTCTAGTGGTGTGGGGCATCTCGAGATATCCTTTTTAAGGTCGCAGATAAGTTGTTGCATCTGGTACCTCATAGACAAAAAAAAGAGGAACAAAACCAAGTTGGCCCCTTTGGTTTTTGGAAACAACATAGTCCTCATTTGCATGTGCTACTCGAGCCCATTTACCAAGTGACCAGAAAAGCTACTAGTTTTCAGTGGGTCTAGAACAAAAAGAGACTCTGCAATAGGTGCAGACTGCCGTGCAAACTACATTGAAAATTGGGCCATATGATTCAGCAGATCCAATGGTGCTGGAACTGTCGGTGGCAAATAGGGACACAGTCTGAAATTTTTTGCAGGCCCCTATAGGAATATCAAAATGCAGACCCTTAGGACATTTTATTTTGTATGCTCTATGGTGGGGGTCACATTTCATTCTTTTTCTTTGTGAGTGTCCTGTTATTGCAGCATGATTTGTTGATTTTTGATATTTTTGTTTGTTTTTTGGGGGAAGTACATGGGAAGGGAATCAAACCTAGGTCTCCCAAATAGCAAGTGAGAATTCCACCACTGAACTACGATTCCACCACCGCAGATCTTTAGGATTTTGGAGTAAATCCTTAACATACATGGTAGATAACCATTCTAACTTTGAGAAACAGATTTTATCCTGCTACTGGGCCTTATTAGAGGCTGAATGCTTAACCATGGGCCACCATGAGACCTCAGTTGGCTATCACAATATGGGTGTTGTCTAACCTAAGAAAACATGAAGTTGGGCATGCACAACAGCACTCAATCATAAAATGGAAATGGTATATTAGAATTAGGGCTTGAGCAAGTCCTGAAGTTATAAGTAAGTTATATGAGGAAGTGGCCCAAATGCCCGTGGACCCCAATCCTGCCATATTACCTTCTCTTTCCCAGACCAGAGCTATGGCCTCTTGGGGAATTCCTTATAGTCAGAGGATGGAGAAAGAGAGAACTCTGGCCTGTCTTACAGATGGTTCTGCGTGATATTCAGGGACCACTAGGAAGTGGGCAAATGAAGCACTACAACATAATTCTTGGTGCACTTAAAGGACAATGGTGAGGGAAAATCCTTCCAGTGGGTGGAACTTTGAGTAGTACACCTGGTTGTTCATTTTGCTTAGAAGTAGAACTGGCCTGAGGTACATTTGCATACTGACTCAGGCTATTGTTAAGTCAACAGGTTTGGCTGGATGGTCAGGAACTTGGAAGGAGTATGATTGGAAAATTGGTGAGAAAGAGGTTTGGGGAAGAGGTATGTGGATAGATCTTTCTGAGTGGGCTAGAAACATGAAGATATTTGTATCCCATGTGAATGCTCACCAGAGGGTGACTTCAGCAGAGAAAGTTTCTAATAATCAAATGGTTAAGATGACCTCTCCTGTGGATACAAGTCATCATCTTTCCTTGGCCACTCCTGCAATTGCCCAATGGGCTCATGAACAAAGTGAACATGTGGTAGGTTATGCATGGGATCAGAACTGGACTTCTTCAGGCCATTGCTGACCTGGCTCTGGCCACAGTTGAGTGCCCAATCTGCCAGTAGTGGAGATCCACACTCAGTCCTCCATATGGCACCATTCCCCGAGGTGACAAGCCAGCTATCTGGTGGAAGGTTGATTACATTGGACCACGTCTGTCATGGAAATGGCAATGATTTTTTTTACTTGAATAGACGCATACTCCAGAAATGGGTTTACCTTCCCTACATGCAATGTTTCCACAGAAACGACCATACGTGGACTTATGGAATGCCTTATCTGCCATCATGGCATTCCCCACAGCATTGCTTCTGATCAAGGAACCCACTTCACAGCAAATGAAGTGCAGGAATGGGCAGATACTCATGGAATTTTCTGATTTTACCATGTTCCCCATCATTCAGAGGCAGTTGGGTTGATAGAACGGTGGAGTGGCCTTTTGAAGACCCAATTACAGGGCCAATTAGGAGACAATACCTTGCAGGGCTGGTACAGTGTTCTCCAGGAGGCTTTGCATGTTCTGAATCAGCATCCACTGTCTGGTGCTGTTTCTGCCATAGCCAGGATTCACGAGTCCAGGAATCAATGGGGTGGAAATGAGAGTGGTACCACTCACTATCACCCTTAGTGATCTACTAGGAAAGTGTTTGCTTCTTATCCCTGAAACCTTAAGCTCTGTTGGTCTACAGGTCTTAGTTCTAAAAGGATAAGCACCCCTATCAGGGGAAACAGCAATGATTCCATTGAACTGGAAGTAAAGATCACCACCTGGCCACTATGGGCTTCTCATGCCACTGAATCATTAGCCACTAAAGAGGATTTCTGTTCATCTGTGGCAATTGATCCTTATTATCAAGGGGAACTAGGACAGCAACTACACAATGGAGGTAAAGAAGAGCATGTTTCAGGAATACAGGAGATCCTCTAGGGCATGTCTTATTACTACCAAGACTTACAATTAAAGTCAAAGGAAAACTGCAACAACCGATTCCAGGCATGACTACCAATGGCCCAGAAACTTCGGGAATCCAGATCTGGGTCACTCTACCTGGCAAAGAACCATGCCCAGCTGCAGTCTTGCTGAGGTTAAAGGGAACATGGAATGTGTAGTAGAAGAAGGTACTACTAAATATGAACTATGAACATGTGACAAGTTACAGAAATGAGGACTGAGATTCTATGAATATTAACTCACTTTTTTAATGAGTGTGTTTGCATTTGTTCATAATCAAATATCTTATCATTTGACATAAATTGTATTCTTCATGTTATAGTATTTCAAACATAGGATAAGGGTATTGAGAGTGACTGTTACCTAAGGACTTGCACCCTACTGTGGAGAGATGCAGTGTGTATCTCTTGTATGCAGGGCTACCATGCCCCAGGCCTTCTCCGAATGCCCCTCCTCATCACCACTCTCGCATTCTTTGTATTGAGGACCTTCTCAGCCACATCTCCCAGAGCCTCTCCCTCTGGGCCCCTGCCCCTCAAGGAGACCTGTTTCTCCCCAGCACTGGGCAGTTGAAACACCCAAGAGTCCCGCTCCTCTCTGGGACCCTGCCCACCCGCGCTCCTGGACCCCCACTCTGCCCCCAGGAGCCTCCGCTCTCTCTAAGCTCCCTACAACCCATAATAGATAGGGACCCCCTGCATCTGGTCTCCCCCCAGTTCCTGTAGGGTCCTGCCCCTGGTGTCAGCACCTACACCTTGACCCTCCCAGAGAGGTATTTGGCTCCCACTGCTCCCAAGATGCTTGGCACAAAGGCCTGTGGAGGAAGGGGAGGGGGAGTCCAGAGACCAAGAAACTTCCCTACACAGTGTCTGAGCCCAACTGACCCCTCCCTAGCGTCCCATCCAGCCCAGGCCTTGGGTCTGTGGGGTCTGGGTAGGTACCTTGGTGGCTCCATAGGCGGCTAGGAAGGGTGTGGGTCCGTTTTCAGCCTTGGAGGAGACGTTGATGATGACGCCCCTGCCCCTGCAGGAGGAAGGGTGTGGGTGGGAGGAGAAGGTCCTGGTGACGCCCCCACCAGATCTGAGATGCTCAGTGGGGACAGGGAAGAGCTGTAAATGTGGGTGGGGCAGCTGGGGAATGGAAAGGCCTGGAGGTGGATGGGGGTGGGGTGGGAGGGTGGATGGAGGTCCCAGCCTGGGAGAGAGGGAGGCTGTGCTCACCTGGTGACCATCTGGGGCAGGATGATTTGGGTAATCTGGAGAGAAGTGTAGTGAGTGGGAGTCTTTCCTTTCCCATCCTCTTACCTGCTCCCAGAGATCTCCACTCCCAGCTTTCCCTCAGGGCACATTCCCAGACACCCCCTCCGTGCCAGGCCCAGCTCTGGGGCTGGGGTGGGGCTGGGACCACCCGCGTTCTCAGAGCTCTGGGGGCCCCAGGTGCAACCCCCGAGCTGGGCCTCACCTGGACCACTGACAGCAAATTGCAGTTCACAATATCCGACAGGCCCAGAGGAAGGAAAAGCAGCCTGTCACCCATGCCCTCCCAGTCCTTGTACAAGTCCCACCGTCTTTCATTACCTAGATTCCTTTTTGCTATGGTCAGACAGTCATGACATAAAAATGGCCATTTCGGTAATTTTTGAGGTTGCTGTTCGGTGGCATTAGGGACAGTCACAATGTACTGATGTCACCTCTATCCAAGTGGGAACTTTTTCATCATCCCAAACAGAAACTCTGTATCATAAAGCATTAATACCCTATTCTCTCTTCCCCCCAGCTCCTGGTAACCTGTAACCTACTTTCTGTCTCTATGAATTTGCTCATGCCAAGTATTTCATATACAGTGTTGTCTTTTTGAGTCTGGATTATTTCCCTCAGCGTATTATTCAAGGTTCATCCACATTATGGCATGCAGCAGATCTTCATTTTAAGGCTGAAAAGTACTCCGTTGTGTAAACAGAGCACATTTTGTTTGTTCATTCATCTATTGATTGGACATTAGGGTTGTTTCCCCTTTTGACTCTTGGGATTGCTGCTGCCCTGAGCATGGGTGTACAAGTAGCTGTTTGAGCCCGTGCTTTCCATACCTAGGAAGGGACTTGCCAGGATATATGGTAATTTCTGAGAAACCCCCAAAGTTTTCCACAGTGACTGCAGCATTTTACATTCCAGCAGTGATTCACTGTTTCTCCACATCCTCACCAACACTTAATTGCCTTATTTTTTTTAATAATATCCCTCTATGGGAGTGTTCAGTGGTTTGATTTGCATTCTCCAAGTGATTAATGATGTTTAGCATCTTCTCAGTGCTTATTGAATGTATGTTTACTTCTTTGGAAAAATGTAAATTTTGCCAATATTTTTTCATATGGATCACATTTTTAAAAAGTAGCACGGGTACTAGAATTGAAAATTCATGCACACTTTGACCCAGAAACCCCACCTCTAGGAATGCCTCTGCCATATACACACATGTGGAAAATGAATATATCCAGAGATGTTCATTGCAACACCTAGTGGTAGTCACAAGGAATTGGCACCCGATTACCACTCAGTAGGGGGTGGTTGAATGCAGTGTGGTGGGTCGCAGTACAACAAATAAAAAGAAGGGATCAGCTGCTTTTATCTGCAGGGAATGATCCTCAAGATATAGTGCTCTTTGAAGGAGACAAAGTGCAGAAATTGTGCTGCCATTTGGATAAAAATATATATATATCGACGCCCTTCCTTATACATATAGTGAGGGAAAGAAAGGTGACATTTCAAATTAGGGACTTTTGAGGAACAGTATTAGAGAAAGAGGGGAAATCTTCACCTATTTCATAAAATTCACCATCTGGATTTCTCTGCTGTATCTGATAAATATTCTATGAAAATACAACATATACAAACCATCACAATTTCCTTAAGATGAAAATTAACTGTGTCTATCAATAGATGAATGGATTTTAAAATGTGGCATACACATATGAGGAAATACTATTCAGCAATAAGAAGGAACAAAATCCTGAAGCAGATGACAACATAGATCAACTCTGAGGATATTATGTTATGTGAAATAAGTCATACATAAAAGGACAAATATTGTACAATCTCACTGAAATGAATTAATTATAATATGTAAACTAGTAGACTTAAACTATAGAGTATAGGCTACTAAGATATAGAATGAGGCTAAAGAATGGGGAGTAGTTCCTTAATATGTATAGAATGTTGAACTACAGTGAACTTAAACTTTTGGAAATGGACAGATGTTATGGTAGCACATTACTATGAGAATAATTAACAGTGCGGAATGGTGTGTGTGTATGGTAGAAAATGGAAGTTCAGAATTTTGTAGATTACCAAAAGGAAAGTTCAAGGTTAAAACATGGGAATATAAGTGAATCTTGTAGTGGACAATGTCAGTGATTATCTGTACAAATATTAACAAGTTCTTTCATGAACTAAAGCAAATGTACATTGCGGTTACATGGAGTCAATTATAGAGGGCTATATGGGGGAAATGTACCTATTGCAAACTATGAACTATAGTTAACAGTAATATCTTAATATTCTTTCATCAACACTAACAAATGTACCACAACAATACTATGGGTAAATAATAAATGGGGATAAATGATATGGGGTGATTTAGGTTTTCTTTTTATTTCTTTTCTGGAGTAATGAAAATGTTCTAAATTTGATCATGGGGATGCATGTACAACAATGTGATGATACTGTGAGCTAGTGAATGTATACATCAGATCATTGCATATCTCGATAAAATTGCATTTAAAGATAATTACATGATAATATTTTAAGATGTTGCCCCTATTGCAACCTGTGGAGAATCACTGATTTGAGAGCGATTCTCATGGATTTTTAGGAGAGTGCCATTATCAAGATGGCAGGTTTGGAGCTCATGCCTGATAACTGCTCTCAAATGCCTGAAATTTGAAATAAATTCTCAAAACACAGAATGAGAAGAATGACACACAAACCAAAGAACAAACACCTCTAGGGTACAAAGTGAACACAAATGGTGAACCTCCAATTATATTAGAACTAAATAGTGACAATCTCCCAGATAAAATAGCACTCATAACGGTTGGCTCCTACCCAGAGTTCACCACTGTCCTGACCACTGCCCCCTCCAGAATAGTTTTATCTGGTTTTGAACCTCATGCATGGGAATTATACAACATGTGCTCTCTCATCTCTGTCCTGTTTTGCTTAATGTGTTTGTGAGATCCACCCATGTTTTGTAGAGAAGAAGTCCATTCACCTTCAATGTTAGAATATTCCACGGTAATGTGATGCCAGCAGGCTTTATTTATTTTACCAACTATTGATCGACATTAGGTTGTGTCCAGTTTGGGGCTATCACAAATAAGTTATCTAGGAACCAGTAGGTACCATTCGAAACATGTGAGCACTTACAATTCACCAGGAGTGAAATATAAGCATATTTCTGATCTTAGGAAACTCTTCAAATGATGTTCCAAAATTGTCCAAATTTACATGCCCACATGCGGAACATGAGGGCTCCAGGTATCCCACACCTTTGCCTACACTTGGCATCATCAGAATATGCAATATTAGCCATTTCAGTGGAATGGCTGGAATAATGCTGATGTGTCATGGGGTACAATTCCTGTTCTATATCATGGGGTTCCGTTAGCTAATGAATTTGTTTAGGACATTTGCATTTAAGTTCCTGAAGAACAGATCACTTTAACCCAGTGGTTAAAGTGGGCAAACAAGGACTGGGGTTGTTTAACCCAAACAAAGTTCAATTTATTCACAAAATGAACTCAGTTCTGAAGAATTCTAGTTTATTTCCATTTTACCCTAACTTCTGGATTATGGTTCTGGAGCATCTCAACCAAAAGGCTGGGGGTGGGGAGGGGCAATGGGTTTCAAGACTTTGGTTTACATTAGATGTAGCCCAGAATCATCAAGAGTATGTTGAAAGCTCTGCTTATATTCTTAAACTCTTTACCTTAAAGGTAAACATGGCTCCAAATGCCTTGGATGCTCTCCTGTCTCAAATCTTGGTGCTACAATTCCTCATGACTTTGGCAATTTTATGTTGCCTTCAAATAGTTATTGTATCCAGCTTTTCTGTGTTCTTAGTGGCAAGGTTTGCCTGGAATCAGCACTTTCCTCTAATACTAGATGCAGAATAAACAAGAGGCTTATCTTTTAATTTTATAAAGTGAACATACATAGTACTTTTGAAATAATAGTTAAGCTTTTAAACATCATCATCTTCTGTTTGAGGGTTTATATCTAATATGAACAGCTGACATTTCTAAAGTTCAGAATGGCAATTTAGGTGCATTACTTCATTAATGTACATCATTCCATTCCATTCTCACAACAATCCTAAGAGGCCAAAAAATTATCCATTTCCATTTTATGAACAATAAACTGAGTTTCAGAAACATGGCATCAATTACCCAAAGTCACACCTGATAGAAAAACAGAGCTGAAGATTTTGCTGTCCATGTATCCATTGTCAGGAAGCTACTGGAGGATATGCTCCAGTAAAATAAGGGAGTAAACCAGAAAATGCTGTGACATATGATTGAGAAAACAGGGGCTTCCTAGGGTAAAGTTGAAAGGAGGTCCCAGGATGTCCAGTACTAGAGTTTAGTAAAGAAATGAGCAAGACAAAGGCTCTCAGAGAGATTTATTCAAAAAGATGAAATTTGTTAGGATATCTGATGTGGTTGTTTTTTTAAAAAATATATATGTATACGCATATATTTTTTACCTACATTTTGGAGTTGAAGTAGTTCTAAGTACTGAGAAACCGAAGCAGATGAAAAGGCAAGACAACTACCAAGTATAAGGAGGAAAAAACAGTGTTGAAGACAGGGAAAGTAATCTCAGCCCATGATATGGCTCAGCTGTGGACAGTGATTTCATATTCCTGGTAATGTGACTTTGTAGCTCCATCTATGAAATACGCTGGGGAATGTGAACCTGGCGGGTGTGGGCTTGTGGTCAGAGCAGAGGAGTATGTGAAGGAGAAATAGTCACTAGATAATGGCTAAAACAAAAAAAAAAATCAAGATGTACCTTTAAACATATTATTTGAAAGCATGAAATTATATTTGCTTAAAAGTTGATAGTGGTAGTCTCTAGGGCAGTGGTTCTCCACCAGGGGTGACTTTTGTCCCCAGGGGACAGTTGTTGATGTCCAGAGACATCTGTGTTTGTCACAACTGTAGAGGGGGGTGCTGTTGGCATCGAGTGGGCTGAGGACAGGGTGCTGGCCACCATCCTGCAATGCACTGACCGGCCCCTGACAAGGACTTTTCCACCCATTTGCCAGTACTGCCGACGTTCGAGGATATGCTGGAGGGAATGGAAAAATAGGATTGGTACATGTCAGTTTCTTTAACAAGCCCTGTAGACCTATTTGACTCTGTATATCCAACTCAAATAAAACTGAAAACTAATGGAAATAGTATTGAATTTAAGCAAAGAGATTGGCAGCTGAAACTGAAGTATGAGTGGCCACATCCCATAGAAGTGTGAGCATGTGTGTGGAGGTGATTAAGAGAAGTGAAGCTGTGGGTTCAAGAGGGTTCCAAATAGAAAGATACAAATCCACAGCCTGGGAAGGCAGGCACTGGTTTTCCCAGGTGGTAACTCCTTGGAGTGAGCAGCAGGGAATACAAAGTGCAGAACCAGGCCCATCCTGGACAGTATACGTGTTGGGCACGTCAGAAGAGTGAGAGCCCCATTGAAGGTGCCTCATTCACTTGGAAGGCAGCACAGATTTGCAGCTTTTAAAACAGTGTCCCACATGATGTCCCAGGGCTGTGGGTCTCCCTGGTGACATGGGATGTGACTCCCAGTGATGAACCTGGCCCTGGCACTATGTGATTGACAACGCCTTCCTGACCAAAAGGGGGAAAAGAAATGTAGCAAAATAAGGTATCAGTGGCAAAGAGTCCAGATAAGAGTGGAGAAGTTATTCTGGAAGCTACTCTTATGCAAGCTTCAGCTAGATATTACTGATTACCATAGTTTGCCAAACGCCAAACAGCATCATTCCTGTTAACCCTAAGGAGCACCCAGGGCTCTGCCTGAGATCCTGTGAAAGTTGTGCAGTAAGTTTATTTTTCGGAGACCTAAAACACTCAGAGGGTTCCTAGCCAGATAAGCCTGATACCTAGAGGGGCAAGACTCACCAAGAACATTAAGTTCCATCCCCTATCCCATATTGTTGGCACACTTTTTCATCATTTAAAAATTTAGAATGGGCATAACACAAATATCCCCAAAGACTGAGAGAAGGGTTGAAGGAGAAGGAGGAGTTATACCTGCCAAGTTGGGATTTAACAAAAGAGAATGACTGCTGAATCACTATATTGGTATTTTCTTTTAGTCAACTGTGTCCTGGACCAGCTAGAAGGAAAAATCTAAAACTGTGGAACTGTAACCCACCCCAAACTTTGAAATCTGAGCTATAACTACTTTTTAAAAGGTATTTTGAAATTTATTACTTGTTGGTATATATGTCATGTTTCATAATTAAAAAAAATAAAAAACAAACCAATTTCCCATAAGAAGGTGGAGGAGTACTTCATTCAAAGGCAGAGTGCTATGCTGGATCACACAGCGCATAGTAGTGTCTGTGGATGCAGCATTGAGCCAGCTCTACCTGGGCCCCCCACTCACCTTGGTGAGGTTCTCGGTGTCCAGCAGTTTCCTCAGCCACATGTCATGGTACCGCATGCCCACGTTGTTCACTGAGCAAGAGGGGATGGATGGTCTTGTCAGTCCAGCAGTCCCAGGGACCCCGGGAGGGACAAAGGGAGGGCAACCAATGGGGCTTGGGGCAGGGTGAGCAGGAGCCATTGAGCTTACCCAGGACTCCAACCTTCAGGTCTCTCAGGCCTGCCTCGATGGCCTCGTAGATCTCCAAACCCCCCGTGAAGTCGGCCTGGATGACTCGTGTCGTCCTTCCGCGAAGCCGCTCTGGGAGGCGGGGTGGGGGTGAGTAGCCAGGCTCTCACTGGAGACCACTACCTCCCCTGCTGTGGCCCCTGCCCTGGCCCCTTTCCAGCCTTAGCCAAACCCCAGTCCAGCTCCTGCGCCCACCCCCATCACCCTGGCCCTCAGACCAACCCTAGTCCCAGCCACGGCCCTTGCCTAGAGACCAGCCCTAACTCGTGCTGCCTCCCCTGTCCCAGCCCCAGCCTCTGTCCCCACCCTGTGCAGCCCCAGCTCCTGCCCCCACCGCTGTGCCCTGGACTCACCTATCTCTTTTGCTTCTTGCTCCAGCTTGCTGAGGTTTCGACTGATGAGGACGATGTTGAGACCTCTCCGGGCGAGCTACAGGGAT
>PVIY010058977.1:0-12235 GCA_004026745.1 Myrmecophaga tridactyla | reverse complement strand
AAATGTTGAAGGGAAGCAGAAAATCCTGAAAGCAGCAAGAGAAAAACAATCTACTATATACAAGGGAAATAAAAAAAGACTGAGTTCACACTACTCAACTAGAACCCTGGAGGTGACAAGGCAGTGGTATGGTATATTCAAGATCCTGAAAGAGAAAGACTTCTAGCCAAGAATTCTGTACCTAGCAAAATTGTCCTTCAAAATTGAGGGAGAGATTAAAGTTTTCACAGACAATTAACTCCTGAAAGAATATGTAAACAAGAGACCAGCCCTACAGAAATGCTAACAGGATTCTGCCAACTGAAAATAAAAAACAAAACAAAACAGGAGAGGGAGGTCTAGAGGAGGGCACAGAATTGAAGAGAACCACTAAGGATAATTTAAAGAATACAAAAAGAAAGAGGGAAAATAACATATAGATCTGAAAAATAAAAAAGATAAGAAGGTGGATTCAAGAAATGCCTTTTCAGTAATAACTTTGAATGTTAACAGGCTAAACTCACCGATTAAAAGATACAGATTGGCAGAATGGATTAAGGACATAATCCAGCTGTATGCTGTTTACAAGAGACTCATTTTAGACACAAGGATACAAATAGATTGAAAGTGAAAGAATAGAAAAAGATTTCCCATGCAAGTTGTAACCAAAAGAAAGCAGGAGTAGCTCTCCTAATATCAGACAAAATAGACTTTAAATGTAAAGACATCATAAGAGGCAAAGAAGGACACTATATACTAATTAAAGGGTCAATTCACCAAGAAGATATAACAATCATAAATGTTTATGTTCCCAATCAAGGAGCTCCAAAGTACATGAGACAGACATTGGCAAAACTGAAGGGAGTGATAGATGTTTCAACAATAATAGTAGGAGAGTTCAATACACCACTCTCCTCTATAGACAGAACAACAAGACACAAGATCAACAAGGTAATAGAGAAGTTAAATAACTTGATAAATGAATTAGATCTAACAGAGATATATAGGTCATTGTACCCCAAAGCACAAGGTTATATATTCTTCTCTAGTGCACATGGAACATTCTCCAGGATAGATCATATACTGGGGCATGAAACAGGTCTTGATAAATATAAAAATATTGAAATTATTCAAAGCACTTTCTATGATCACAAGATGAAGCTGGATCTCAACAGTCATCAAAGAACAAGAACGTACCCAAATATATGTAGATTAAATAACACACTCTTAAACAAAGAGTGGGTCAAAGAAGAAATTAATAGAGAAATCAGTAAATATCTGGAGATGAATGAAAATGAGTATACAACTTATAAGAACTCATGGGTTGCAGCAGAGACTGTACTGAGAGGGAAATTCATTGCCCTAAATGCCTATATTAAAAACAAGAAAGAGCAAAAATTAAGGACTTAACAGCAAACCTGGAGGAACTTGAGAAAGTAAAGCAAACTAACCCCAAAGCAAATAGAAGAAGAGAAATAACAAAGATTAAAACAGAGATAAGTGAATGGGAGAATAAAAGAACAATAGAAAGAATCAATAAAACCCAAAGTTGGTTCTTTGAGAAAATCAATAAAATTTATGGGCCACTAGCAAGACTGACAAAGAAAAAAAAGAGAGAGGATGCAAATAAACAAAATCAGAAATGAGAATGGGTGCAGTACCACAGACCCTGATGAAATAAAATAAATCATAACAGGATACTGTGAACAACTATAGCCAACAAACTTAACAACTTAGATGAAATGGACAAATTCCTCGAGACAAACAAACAAGCTACACTGACTCAGGAAGAAATGGAAGATCTCAACAAAGCAATCACAAGTAAAGAGATTCAATCAGTCATCAAAAATCTTCCTACAAAGAAAAGCCCAGGGCCAGATGGCTTCACAGAGGAATTTTATCAAACATTCCATAATGAACTAACACCAATCCTGATCAAACTTTTCCAAAATATTGAGGAAAAAGGAAATCTACCTAACTAATGAAGGTAAAATTTTAATTTTAATACCAAAACTGGGTAAAGATGCTGCAGGAAAGGAAAACTACAGGCCAATCTCCTGAATGAATATTGATGCAAAATTTCTCAATAAAATATTAGCAAATCGAATCCAACAGCACATTAAAAGAATCATACACCATGACCAAGTGGGGTTTATACCAGGAATGCAAGGATGGTTTAACACAAGAAAATAAACTAATGTAACCAATCAAATTTGTTACAAATCAAATCAGCACATTAACAAATAAAAAAGAAAAAAATCACATGATCATCTTGATTGATGCTGAAAAAGCATTCGACAAAATTCAGCATCCTTTTCTGATAAAAACATTCTAAAAGATAGGAATCAAAGGTAACGACCTCAATATGATAAAGGAAATATATGAAAAACTGATATCCAGAATCATACTCAATGAAGAGTGACTGAAAGCTTTCCCCCAAATATCAGGTACAAGACACCACTATTATTCAACATTGTGCTAGGAGTTCAAGCTAGACCAATGAGGCAGGACAAAGAAATAAAAGGCATCCAAATTGGAAAGGAAGACGTAAAACTCTCATTATTTGCAGATGATATGGAAATGCCATCTTGGAAGATCCTGAGAAATCTGCAGCAAAGTTTCTTGAGCTAATAAACAAGTTCACAAAGTGACAGTATATAAAATTAATGTGCAAAAATCAGTAACATTTCTGTACACAAGCAATGACCTAGGTGAGGAGTCAGTTAAGGAAAAAAATTACACTCAAAATAGCAACTAAAAGAATCAAATACTTAGGAATGAACTTAACTAGGGACATAAAGGACTTGTACACAGAAAATTGCATAACATTGCTAAAAGAAATCAAAGGAGATCAAAATAGGTGGAAAGATATTCCCTGCTCATTAATAGGAAGGCTAAATATAGTTAAGATGTCAATTCTCCCCAAATTGATCTACAGATTCAGCAGTGCCAATCAAAATTCCAACAACCTATTTTGAAGATTTGGAAAAGCTAATTACCAAATTCATCTGGAAGGGAAAGAGACCCCAAATAGCTAAAAGCATCCTAAAAAAGAAGAACAAAGTGGGAAAATTAACTCTTCCTCACTGTAAAACCAATTATAAAGCCACAGTGGTCAAAACAGCATGGTACTGGCACAAAGACAGAAGCATTGACAAATGGAATCGAACCAAGAGTGCAGAAATAGACCACCAAATCTATGGTCAACTGATTTTTGACAAGGTCCCCAAATCCTCTGAATGGGGACAAAATAGTCCTTTCAATAATTGGGCATGGAAGAACTGGATATCAATAGCCAAGAGAATGAAAGAGGACTTACACCCTACACAAAAATTAACTCAAAGTGGATCAAACACATAAATATAAGAACTAGCACCATAAACCTTCTAGAAGAAAATGTAGGGAAACATCTTCTAGACCTAGTAATAGGAAGTAACTTCCTAAACTTTACGCCCAAAGCACAAGCAACAAAATTAAAAATAGATAAATGAGAACTGCTCAAAATCAAATGCTTCTGCACCTCAAAAGACTTTGTCAAAAAGCTGAAGAGGCAGCCAACTCAATGGGAGAAAATATTTGGAAATCACATATTGGACAAAGGTTTGATTTCCTGTATATACAAAGAAATTATCCAAGTCAACAAGAAAAGAACAAATGAGCCAATTATAAAATGGGTAAAGATATGACTAGGCATTTTTCTGAAGAGCAAATACAGATGGTTCAAAAGCACATGAAGAGATGCTCATTTTCATTGGATATAAGGGAAATGCAGATCAAGACTACAACGAGCTACCACCTCACACCTACAAGAATGCCTGCTATTAAACAAACAGCAAACTATTAATCTTGGAGAGGATGTGGAGAAACTGGGACACTTATGCGCTGCTGGTAGGAATTTATAATGGCACACCCACTATGGAATACTGTTTGGCGGTTCTTTAGGAAACTAAATAATGAGTTGCCCTATGACCCAGTAATGGCAATATTGGTCATACACCCAGAAGAGCTGAAAGCAATGACACAAACAGACACTTGCACACCGATGTTCATAGCAGCATTATTCACAGTCACCAAAAGATGGAAACAAACCAAATGCCCATCAACAGACAATTGGATCAACAAAATGTGGTATATACATACGATGGAATATTCCACAGCAGTAAGACAAAATGACATCCTGAAGCACAGGACAAAATGGATGAGCCTTGAGGACATAATGCTGAGTGAAATTAGCCAGACACAAAAGGATAGATACTGTATGATTGCACTTTTATGATCAGCATAAAGGTATAATCAGAGGCCTATAATATAGAATATAGGGTACTTAGAGATACACAGAAACTAGAGATAGGTGAACCATTAGCTAATGAGGTTGAACTCTAATGTAAGGGAATAGACAGGAGTGAAGGTGATTGTCTAGTGGGTCTAGAAGTAATATTACCATATTGAAGATGAACAAGATTGAAAGGGGCTGTATAGACCTACTTGTCCCACTGATTCACACTAGAAATATGAATTAGTTCTTGTAAGAATTACTTCAAAGATAAGATTCTTGTATAAAGAGGGTTTAAGTCCAGGGTGCAGGGGGAAAACTGCTATTGCATGCTATCAGCTATGTTCAAAAGGAAACCATCAGCACTACTATAGCAACAGTAGAGGTAAATAATGGGGTGAGAGACAAGAGCTAAGAGGAGGTTTAGATTTCCTATTTGGCAAGGGTGTATTTATTGGCTTTTTTTCTCTTGGGAACAATGAAATTATATAAAATTGAGAATGTTGATAGACTGTGAACTTTGGGCCCTCTACATGATGCCCGATGAATGTAGGTGGCTGAAGGATGTACTGACGGACAAGAAGATTGGTGAACAATGGTGTATACTTATGAATGAAGGTTGTGCTGCTACAAAAAGGAACAAAGTCGTGAGGCATGCAAAGATGTGAATGAACATGTGAGACATTTGGTGAGGCAAAATAAGCCAGGAACAAAAGAGCAACAATGGTATGGTCAACTTTAGAAAATACTTATAAGAAAACAGGGGCCTAGATTGTAAGTTTTTAGAGCAGACACATTAATTCTGGAGTGATTTTTATTCTGGATTTTGAGAGGCTATTTTATATATATATAACCTGATATTTAGAGATAAGAATGAAGCTGAACAGGTTAGGTTTAAAGTAATTCAGAACATAGGGGTAAGGAAGACAGTGTTTGTATTTTAGAACCCACCATACTCTTTAAGACCAATGGAAGAAAGGTTTATTTGATCTGGGACTGAAATTTTTGGTAAATCATAATCTAATTCAACCTATCTGTATATCTTATTTGAACAACTGCAACACAGGGAGCACAGAATAAGAAAGAGGTCCTTTAATCCTGTATAGATTATTGTAATGCCTGGAAACATCCTATAGTATATTAAGCAGATAATCAAAAATATTGGCAAAGTCCCCTGAGGAAAGGGAAAAAGAATATGGAACTATTAAACCTTACCATCACAGAATCCCCTGATACTGTGCCAAACTTTAAGGACACCAAATCAATAGCCATGCCCTCTATCATGAGGCTTACTCTTATGAAGCTTATGTAGGTAGCAGAGAAGCTTACACTACCTATAGGCATGCCTAAGAGTTACTTCTGGAGGACCTCTGTTGTTGCTCAGATGTGGCCTCACTCTCTCTACGCCCAACTCTGCAAGTGAAATCATTGCCCTCCCCCCTACATGGGACATGATATCCAGGGGTGAAAGTTTCCCTGGCGATGTGAGAGACTACTCCCAGGGGATGAATCCAGACCTGACACCATGGGATCAACAATTCCATCCTGACAAAAAGGGGGAAAAAGAAGTGTAATTAATAAAATATCAGTGGCAGGGAGAGTTCAAATAGAGTCGAGATGCTGCTCTGGAGGTTGCTCTTACACAAGCTTCAGGTAGACCTTGCTACCTATCATAACCTGCCAACCCCCAACAGGGACCATTCCAGCCAATCCTAAACAATGCCTAGGGCAATATGTAAGATTCCACAAGGGTTCCATGCACTAGAGTAACTTTCCAGAAACCTACAACTTCCAGATGGGTCCTTGGCCCAGATAAGTCCTGAAACCTAGTCCAGCCTCTCTAGAACATCAGATAGTTCCATCTCCTTATCCCATATTGATGACAGACCCTTCCAATAGCAACAATTTAGAATTGCCATAGCCCAAACAACCCCAAAGAGAGGTATGGAAATATCAAAGGTGATGGTGTAGTTATACATAGAAGATAGGGTTTAACAAATGAATATGAATGCTGAATCATTAAATTGATATTCTTTTGGCCTCTGGTATTTTAGAGCAGCTAGACCTAAAAACCTAAAACTGTGAAATTGTAACTCATGTCAAAGTCTGAAATATGTTCTACAACTAATTGTGGTGCTGTACTTTAAAATTTATAGTTTTTTGTATATATGCTTTTTTTTACAAAAAAAAGAAGGAAAAAAAAGTTGATTGTGATGATAAAAAATATTTAAGCCCTCTAGCCTCCTATATTCTGGAGCAGCTAGAAGGAAAAATATGAGAGGATCATACTGTAGCCCATGACAAACTCTGGAATCTGTCCTGTAACTACTTGTTGAAGAGTGCTATGAAAACTATTGCTTTTTTCTTTCTTTGCTTTGTATATATGTTATACCATATAATAAAAAAAGTTAAAAAAATAAAAAAGACACAAGAGAACATAGAAGAGCAATACTTAGTTGAAAACTGAACATTTTCCAGAATTGCATAAAAGACAAGTATGAGATTTGGAGAGCCCAACAAATCCCAAGCAAGCTAAGTAAAAAAGAAATCTACATCTCGCTTCAATGTAGTCAAACAATGTGACAAAATGAACAAATATCTTGAAAGCAAGTAGAGTTTAGGTTACTTAAATCACTTTCCTGTTTAAAAGTCTTTGGCTTTGAGGGTCATGTGATGGTGGGTCAATGGCAGAATTCTCACCTACTATACTGGAGACCTGGGTTTGATTCCTGGTGCCTGCCCATGCGAAAAAAAAGCTTTGGCTTTGCTTTGCCTAGTTAAAATTAGGGCATTTCCTGAGAGATTTTAAACAGAGTCAAGAGGTTATCTTGGAGGTTATTCTTATGCATATCCCCTTTTTAGTTTATGGTGTATTAGAGTGGCTAGTGGGAAGTACCTGAAACTGTAGAGCTGTGTTCCAGTAGCCTTGTTTCTTGAAGAAGATTGTATAATGATAAAGCTTTTACAGTGTGACTGTGTGATTGTGAAAACTTTGTGTTTGATGCTCCTTTTAACTATAGATGAGTAAAAAATATGGATAAGAAATAAATAATAGGGGGAACAAAAGTTAAAATAAATTGAGTAAATTGAAAAAACATAAAAGATCAAGTTGACTTCAGTTTAATTTTGCTTATCACATTTCTTTAACACCCACTTTTTTTTTTTTTAACATAGTTAGGCACCAGGAATTGAACCTCCTGCAGGCAGAACTCTGCCTGCTGAGCCACCATGGCCCAAACAAACACTCACTTCTAAGAGCTCTAATTTTTTAAAAGGTTAATTTTGTTATCAGCCTTTCATTTTTCAAAAATAAATGACTTACTATCTAAAATAGATTAAATCATAAATTCCTTATTTTTCTGGCCTAATTATATTCTGTTTTATTTTTCCTTATGTCTTGAATGCAAAAATTTATCTCAGCTTCAGAGACTCTCTGATTAATAATAACAAATTCAAACATTAATCTCATAATTTTAAAAGAGTGACCACAGCTTATCATTTCCTATTTAGTTGACACAAAATTTTAATTACAGAGTTCAAGTCATCAAATTTAGGCTCTCATTTCACTATGGCACTATCAAATAGGAGCAACCATTATAATAAACTACATAGTATTCTAATTGGTGAAGTATTTTATCAAAATCATTAAAAATAGTCTAAAATATGATTTCAGTAATAGGTATTGATCTGTTGAAGACACGCAGTAGTTTACATGACTGACAAAATAAGGACAGTATTTAAAATCAATTCTGATCAAAATGAATGATCAGAAATTCTACTTAGGCTTACAAATTCAGCACAGAACTGTACAATTTCAACTAGTATTCTTGTTACACACTCCTCGGTCTGATATGTAGCCAAAGAAAATTGGATATAACCTTAGGGTCATGAGATGGTTTAGCCATTTTCTCAGAAGGTTTAAAATTAATGGGAGCTGCTTGCCAAGGTAAATCTTTACTCCTTTTCCTGATGTAGCATGCTATCTGCTTCTATACTCCTAACTCAAGAACTTTGGATGTAGACATTTGCTTCCCATTTGAAGAACATTTAGGAGAGTAAGATGGAAGCAGACTTCATACTTCAGATTCTTGATTAATTTATATATTGATTTTTTTCAGTTACTTTTCCAAAGTTCTCATCATACATGATCTAATCCCATTACCTCCAAAATCATGGAACTATTCCCAACAAATTAAAAGCAGTAGTGTGTGAGCCACTGATTGTTAACCTATAATGTGTATGTGTGCATATCTCTAGCATCTAGCTGAATACTTGACTTATAGTAGATACTCATCTAAACTCTCATGAGCTTTCCATCAATGTAATGTTGCCCTGTGAAAAAACTCTTTGCATGGCTTATAGTCTTGTGTCAAAAGTGCAGATGTGGTTGAATGGCACACAGGTATGTTTTAGAACTTTGGTATTTCTTTGGTAATGACTGCTCGTTAAAGTTGTCATGAGTTTGCTCCAGCTGCTAGACTTGCCTGAAGTTACCTTATGTTGGGGTGGCAAACTCATGACAGTCAGTGAAAGCAGTGACTGTCTCCTCCATACCCATGGCAGTCTTTACTCATCTATCACAGTACTGTTTCTGACAGGAACCGAGAAATAACCATGTAACTCTCTGAAAATCCTGGAAGCCCTATTAATTGATTTAAGTCGGCATGGGATTTGAAGCCGATTTTTCATTCTTGACTTCGTTGTTTAGAAGATTAACTATATTTTTAATATCAAAACAGCATAGAATCTTGTGTCTAATGACATAGGATTACTTGATCTTTTTGAAAATCTTATGAATAAATATGGATTGTTGTGTATTATTATGTTTCTTAGATATTGTCAAAAATGAATCCTTGAGAATAGTTTTTATCTAATTAAAGATATTTGTGAGAGATGTGTTTGCACCATTTGGTTTTAAGCTATTGTTCTCATTTGCTAGCTGCTAGAATGCAATATACCAGAAATGGAATGGCTTTCAAAAGGGGAATTTAATAAATTGCTAGTTTACAGTTCTAAGGCTAAGAAAATGTCCCAATTAAACAAGTCTATAGAAATGTCCAATCTAAGGCACCCAGGGAAAGATACTTTGGTTCAAGAAGGCTGATGAAATTCAGGGTTTCTCTCTCAAGTGCAAGAGCACATGGTGAATACAGTCACAGTTTCTCTCTCAGCTGGAAGGGCACATGGTGGACACAGCATCAACTGCTAACTTTTTCTCTTAACTTCCTATTTCATGAAGCACCTCGGGAGGCATTTTCTTTCTTCATCTCCAAAGGTCACTGGCTGGTGGACTCTGCTTCTCGTGGCTGTGTCATTCTGCTCTGTTCTCTCTGAATCTCTTTCTTTCTCCAAAATGTTTCCTCCTTTGTAGGACCCCAGAAACTTATCATGACCCACCCAAATGGGTGGAGACATGTCATCACCTAATCCAGTTTAACAACCACTCTTGATTAAGTCTATCTCCAGGGAGATGATCTGATTACAGTTTCAAATATACAGTATTGAATAGGGATTATTCTGCCTTTATGAAATGGGATTTAGATTAAAACATGGCTTTTCTAGGGGACATATATCCTTTCAAACCAGCACAGCCATGTACATCTCTTGATAATGTAAAAGATGTATTTTATTCTTGCTCATTATTTTTAATGCAAAGAATATGTGTGTCTTGTTGGTATCTAGCAAATGTATTAAAATCCCTGTTCTCTTACTAACTGTGACTAACTGCAAGTAGCCTCCTTAAATTAATTAGCTAGAAGCTGATGACAGTAGTTGCCTTACCTCCAGTGAGGCAAACTTTCAGCATAAAATGCTGGCAGATGTTAGTATGGCTAATAGCAGACTTACTTTTCCAGTTCTATTTATCAATTGCGAAGAATATTTGGATTCATTACTTTTGAGTTGCTACATAAGCAGCATCTTGGTTTTAAAGTGTTATGGACTTCAAGCAGTACTGCATAGCTCTCTAAAAAGCAGGTCAGGCAAGTGCCCTGGATGCCAAATAGTGTGGATGCAGGCTGCAGATCTCATGCTTACATAGATCTATGAGTCTACATTCCTCGATTTAAAGAAACAAATGTTATTTTTCAAAACTCTGCAGCTAGATGGCTGGTCACCTTATAGGTGAACTCCCCAGACATGAATTTATCATGCAAGGTGTTCATCAAGCAGGAAATTGGCAGTAGGAAATGATGAATGTAACAATAGGTAGAAACTAGATCTCACACACACACACCATTTGGTGGTAGGAGGAAAGAATACATTTCCACCAATAGTTTATTCAGGACGTGCAAAAGGCAGCTCTGCGAGATAGCCCATCTTATCTAATCATCTTGAATGACACTATGCAAATTTTAGCAGTCAACCGCAGTATGAGAATTGGGTGATATTGAAAGACTCCAGATGGATTCCAAAATTTTAAAATTTTGAATGCTTTCAAAAGGCATTGGATATAAAGAAGCCAGGCATAAAGAGAAGTCAAGAACATCTTCTATGTTTTAGGAGCAAATAATCGCTTTGACTGTCAAATTTTCTTTGTCTACAGTAAAGAGCAATCTGGAAGAAAATGAATCTTTAACGAATGGCTAAAGTGAAGCTTCACAATTTCTGGGGCTTTGGTTTAATCATAAGGCCTACCTGGTAAACCAACTCACTATTGAAATGGTTTCCTATTGATTGCTGCAGGTTTTTGATTCAGGTCAGTCAGTCTCCTTTGTGGGTGGCATCATGGTTGATTTAAAAAAAAAAACATACACATACCAATTCATATAGGACAGATACAGTTTGCTCTATTCTAAAGTGTAGTTTGGGAGTTTTAATAACATCTTCTAGTTGTGATATAGTAAAAAATTAGAATCTATTTATTACCACAGCTGGCCTATTTTATAGCAGAGAATCGACTCACAGAGAAGGTAAACTGTTAAAATCTTTCTCATAGAAGGTCATACATATGCCCTGATAAATATTTTTTCCTTTTTAAACAAATTTTATTTTTTGTATGTATTTCTTTTTCCACTAAATTAGTTGCATTGCTAACACATCAAAATCAGTATATGCAAAAGTGAACTTATTTTCCATTTTCAACCAGTCTTGTTTCTCACTTCCCTGTCTCTGTCAGTGGTACAGACTTTCTACCAGTTACCCAGGTATCTTGTTATTTTTATTCCCTTGGGAATCATTCACTACTCTCTTATCCTGCTTTTACTTGTCTTGTCTAGGCCTGAAATTGCCTTCCCTTTCTCTCATGGCATTTGTGACTTTCTTTCATATTGCTTTCTCTCCCAACTAGATTGTAAACTCCTTTGTGTGCCAGGATCTTGTTTATGTGGCATACCTTTATATCCCAAGGATGAAAAATGGGACAAAGTAGTCATTCAATAAATATTTGGGGGAAGGAATGAATGAAAAACAGGTCATCATTAGATGGTAAATGGTGGTTAGACCCCAATGTGAATTTTAGTCTCTGGCATTCTACTGCCTGACAAACATTACTAAACATGCATTTCATTATGCCACTTGTTTAAAAAAATAAAATCCCTTCCATGAGTCTTATCTTCTTTATATAATATGTGAATATGTATTTGTTTGTATAAACATTGTCAACTTCTTTATAATTTTATCCTCATTCTATTTAGTTAACTAAATTTTCCATTGCTCCCCCAAAATAAAGTATCACTATCTAGAGACTATATCATGTTCAGCTCCATTTTTTCCTGTGCTTCTTTCCATTTGGATTGTAATTATGCCTCTTCTCTCTGCTTACTAAAATTCTACACAGCCTTACAGGACTCACCTAATTCCACTAACTCTGCAAAGTCTTTTTGCATCACTCATTGATATCTCTTCCCTGTGAACTCCTCCACACTATATATTCCATGCTATGTAAATTTAAGCACTTAATTATATTAATGCATGTGTATTGATCACTGTAAAACTCTGTATTTTATATCCTCATTAGATGCATGTTCTTTTAGGTAATAGATA
>PVIY010058976.1:0-12242 GCA_004026745.1 Myrmecophaga tridactyla | reverse complement strand
CACTGATTGTACACTTTGGATGGACTGTATAGGGTATGAAGATACCTCAATAGAAATATTTAAAGGACTATAGTTATGAATTCATGGTCTCACTGTGTTTCGCATGTTTGAGTCAGTTGTGGTGGTCACTGACAGCTGGGGTCTCTCCACGTCGGCCCCTGTACCCTTCTGACACAGTCCCAGGAGTCTCTGGAGTTCCTTTGCTTTGGGCACAGAAAACTGTTTTAGCTTATCTTGTGGATTTCCTGCCCCAGCCCAGGAATCAGCAGTTTCTTCCAACGATCCCTGGTCTCTTTTAGTGGGAAACGGTATTTAGAGATCACAGTCTAAATGTCTGAGACAGTTCACTGCTAATGGAGTATCTGAAAAAAAAAATCAACTTATACCTGTATTTCTATTTAAAATTTGGTATTACAGGGTTTTTCCCTAACTCTTTATTCTTGTCTTTTTCTCACAATTATTATTAGCTTTAACTCATGGCATTTAATTTCAAGCAATTATTGCCAACATCATTATTCACAGTGAGACTATGATAGTCCCTAAAGCTGTGCACTGAAAACCCCACGGCGTGGCTGCCACCACACCATCTGCAGCTGCTTAGACGCTGCCGGTGCCTGGCACTCGCGCGCCCTTGCCAAGGCTCTCTCTGGTTGCAGGAAGCGCCCAGGCAGGCGGAGGGCCTCAGGTGACAGGCTAGGTGGGCTGAGACCCACCCTGCCCACAGGCCTGAGTGGGCTGAGACCTCGCTGCCCGCAAGAGTGGCCTACGAGCCGAGGCCCCTTATGCTTTCTCCCTTACCTGCCTCACTTTCCCACTTCTTTTCTCATGTTGCTTGGGTCACCTTCCAAATTCTTTTCTCAGCATCAGCTTCCACAGGAGGCATTCCATGGCAGTTAGGTTCATTCATTTCATTTTCTATTTTTCAATCTCAGGGATTGTCTTTAGTAATTTCAAGTTTGGAAACATGTAAAACGTCTGCACATGATTTCAAAGTCAAAAGCATTATTTCAAAGTACATTCAGCCTCACTTTGATCACTGTCCCCTGCATCCTCTTCCCTCAGAGCAACCACTTCCCTTAGTATTCTCTTTTCAGTGAGTGTTTTAAAAGACAGCAAGCGTGTATTCTTGCAGTACGTTGTGTATACTGCTGGGCACACGCTTACACTTCCTGGAGGGCACTCACCATCTACATCATAGAGATCTGCCTCCTCCCTCTTAACGGTCGCCCCGTGTCCCATGGCAGGGATGCACCCTGCCCTCCATTGGTGGATATCCGTATTGTTTCCAGTACTACAAGTCATGCCACACGAGTAACTGTGTATAAAGCCATTGTGTTTTTTGCCAGAGTTTCTCTGAGGTGGATTCCTAGGAGCCTAACTGCTGGGTCAATGGTAAATGTGTGTGTGTTCTCTGTAGATGCAGCCACATTCCCCACCACAGGGCTGAGCCTCTTGCATGCCCACCAGCATGGGTCAGTTTGTTTCTCACAGAGTGCAAAGAATGTATGTCAAACTTTGGGACATTTACCAATCAGAGAGATGAGAGATTAGAATTCAGTATATATATATATATATTTTTTTTTGGTTAGCCTTTTTTAAACAGCTTTTTTGAGGTATAATTAACAGAGGATAACAAACATTCACCACCCCCAAACGATTCCTCCTGCACTTCCATCATCTCTACAATCTAGCCTTCTCGCAGTCTGCAGGGAACCACTGATCTGTTTACAGGCATTACAGATTTGTTTGCAGTCTTTAGTCTTTCTAAATAACGGAATCATACATGTATTCTTTTTTGTAATTTGGCTTCTCTTACTGAGCATGATTTTGGGATTCATCTATGTTGCTTCATGGACAAACAGCTTATTCCCTTTTATTGCTGAGTAGTGTTGTATGGCATGTACACAGCACAATCATTCTTCCCTGTGTGAAATGTGTTGTCTTTCTCCAGCTGTTTACGTCCAACAAAGATATTAGGTTATTTCCAAAAAACAGAATAGAAAAAAATAAAATAATGCTAAATGTAATATGCAACTGACTCAAAACTCCTAACTTAGTTCTAGTAGCTAGGTAGATGTCCATTAGTCTTATGCTTTTATTATGTCATGTCTGGTCAAGAACCTGAACAAATGCTGGTGCTCTGCTTCATCAGACCCCAGCCTTGCTGACCGTCCTGGCGAGCCGGAGGGGTGTGCTCGCCCACCCACCCGAGGCTGACTTCCAGGACCTCTTCGCATTCTCCAGGGAACAGCTCAGCACCGGCACAGACAAGCAATAAGGGATTTAATATTTGAAGATCACAACTACCAAGTACAGGATGTAGGAAGGAAACATACTATCTCTTCCTAGAGAAGTGACCTCTTTGGGGACAGAGAGCTATTTCTTTCCCACATTCTATTTTTTTTTTTTGGGGGGGGGGATATATGATTCAGGAATCCAACATTCTTCAAATGTAAAATTAATGCTACACTGCCTTGCTTGCCTTACACAAAGCTTTTCTTACCAAAAAGACACTTTACGGAATAAATAGATTATTTTGTAATGAAAACTTTTGGAAAGAACTATCCATTCTTTAAAGTGAGCTGGACCTATAAAAAGACTAGCCTAAAAACTGGAGCAATCCATTTACTCCTACATCAGGTTTAGTATTTGGTTATTTAAATACTTGACATGTTCACCTCTTAAACCATCTGCTCTCTAACAACAAGGAAGAAATGTCAGTTTTCTTCATTTGTTGTCAGGTACTTTATTTACTTAAAATTAAATTACAACAAAGTTTCTGTTTTGTGATGGAAGAAAATAAAGATAACTAGAGTTGATATTTCAGGTCATTAAAATATGCTGAAGGTCAAATAGTAATGGGCTTGGACATAAACGTTCATTTACCTATGTTTTATTTAAGAACTGTGCCCTGTTTTATCATTTCACAAGAATGAAGCAAGGGACAAAAGTAAGCTTAACTCCGCCTGGCCTCAGTCACTGGCCAGCTGCTGGCCATGGGGAGACAAGCTCTCGGAGCAGCACTCCCTCCACTGGAGCGCAGAACTTTAAGAGACGAGTAGGGTGTGAGCACATGCCATGAGCCGTTACCATAATCGTGAAAGCTGTCTTTACACAGTCATCAGTAGGAGCGAATAGCAGGTGGAATCGTGGCACAGTCAGCCTCGTTTAAGGTTTTGTCGATCACAGGTCTGTAATCCAGAGAGACCTTGAAGAGAAAAGTTAGCCATGAGAGTACCGACAGCCACTGCTGTTTTAATCTTTAAAAATTAAAGATAAAATTCAAGAAACTTAAAGACAAGGGCAGTGGCAGAAACTTGAAAACGATCTTCACGGGCAGCAGCAAGGCTGCGGCGGACGCCCACGTGGAAGACAGTCCTTAAGACGGCCGCCGGAGATGCCTCGGCAACACTCTCGCCACGGGAAGGAAGGAACACTGCACACACTGACACTTTACGTGCATTTAAAATATGCATTTCTTTCAGTTTTCTCTACCTGGTTGTGATTATTTATATACAGGCATATGTACAAACATGGTAAAAAGTGTGCACATACACATACAGCTTAGAGAAACCATTTCAAAATGGTAAAATAGTTCTTTTTGATAGATAAACATGTCTATTTTCTTCTTTATTCTTTTTATACTTTCTACATTTTCTAAAATTAACATGAATGTCTTTTATAATCAAAAAGTTCCCAAGCATTATTAAAATAGCCTGTGTTAAGAGAGGGAAGTCTGACTTCTATATAACGTCAGAAAATAGCCTTTGTGATAAATTCTGAAAATTACTGATCCCCTGAGTTAATCAGACATAACAGGTACTCAATATATTAAGTGAAGAAGACAGAGCTCAATTTAATTTCTGCAGACCCAGATCCCATCCCTTTCAAGCTGAGAAAAGCTTCCAGGTGAGAACCATAGTGTTTCCTGACTCTCAGTGCTGGGCCCGCAGGAGAAGCTGTGCTTCAGTGGACTGCAATATGAGCTGTGACTCCCCGTCCCAGCCACTCTGCCTGCCCTGGGTCTGGGGGCTGCACCCCATCACCTGGGCTCCCCTGCAGCTGCGTCCAGGTTATCCAGCCAGGGGGAAGCACAAGGCATGAGGCTGGAGGACGGGAGGGGGCCGGGGGTCTCTTCCCTGCTCCTTCTGCTCTGGGCAGGTTCCTGACAGTGGCCTTGTCCCTCCTGAGCCACCCCACGCCGCAGGCCCTCGCCGATGCTTCTCTCCCCCAGAGGTGCTGCCAACACCCTGCGATGCCTTTAACCCTCTGCCGCACCACGGAAAGGCCAGCACCGGGCCCCCAAGGGGAACGGACCACCACCCGTACCTGTCCAGTTGCGGCAGCGACATAAGAAAGGGTGTGCTTCCTCCAGTGGTCCTTAAACGGTCTCTTCTGCTGCCCCTCAAGGGGCTTCGAGTAATCATACTCATCAACCCGCACCTGGGGCCAGAGGAAGACGGTCCAGGTCAGAGACGCCAGCAGTCGGGAGAAACTTCATTAAAACGACACGCCTGCCCCCAAATCCTTCTCGACAGCCTACGAAGAGGCCTGAACCCGTCCAGGCACGCTGACAACAGAACAGTGTGCTAGATTTCCCTACCCACCTTGCTCCCCCTCTACGGTTTCTAATTAGAAAGCCTTTCTAATTAGAAAGCCTTTTGTTTATACCTAGAACTGGGAAGTGGGAAACCTAGTGCAGCCCCAAGTGCGGCTGAGAACACGAATGAGCGCACTGGGCACACTGGTGCATGGCCGTCGAGCCCACCCTGGAGGCCTTGCCAAGCCTCCCTGGGGACCAAGCGCCATCCCCCAGCCCCGACAGGTTCAGGACCTGCCTAGTCCCACAGCTGGGCAGGGGCAGGCGGCACCCAGTAACAGGACCCCAGGGCTCCACCCTCGTGTTCTCTTTCTAGAACTCCTAAAGGACACTGTGGAATTAGACTAGTCCTCAATGCATCTAAAGGCTTGTCACTACTTGTCGTTTTGCTCTGCATTCTGGGAGACTTCCTTTAATTTGCATGTTTTATGTTAACACTTATACTGTTATTGTCAAACTCTCTGAGATGCCAAGTGCTCCTGAGGAGGATCCTGTACATTGTGAACGGGTAAGACATGTAAGAGCCTCTTCCAAGAAAAACGGAGAACAAAACGCCGGGCAGTTCTGCTGCAGCAAGGTGAGCGTGGGGGCGGCGGCCACATGGGGGTCAAGCGCTGCCACACGCCCCGCTGTGCCTGGACAGGCGGCTGCACCTGCTCCATCATGAGGCCCTGAAAGTTCACTACCCTCAGCATGTGCAGGGCCCACCCACACGGGCAAGGAGGCACCCAGCCCTCTAACCTGCACACACTATTAATCTGCTTACCAATCTCTGAATACAAGGCAAATTCTAACTCAGCCCAGACAGCGGATGAGAAATGAATACAATTTCACACGTCAGTAGGACTTCTCTTGCCAGTCCCGTCCTCCCACTCGCCCATACTCAACTGGCTGGGAAAGCTGTCACCAGCAACGGTGCTGCACCCAAGTCCACAGGTCCACCTTTTGTAAAAGGTCCACCTTTTTTACTTGGGTACCAGCCAGATTTTTTATTTATCCTTCTGCTAATTTATTTTATCCTTAGCTTGCATTTGCATCTCAAGCTTTCCTTTTAATAATTTTTGCTACGTCGAAGTCTCCTTTCTGGCAGAATCTTACACATATATTTTGAATAAAAGTAAATTTATTTTAAAAAACTAGTGACCAAAGATCATGATCCACAATCCCTTTCTCAAACCACAGGGCAGGTGTGAAATGATGATTTACACATCACTTTAATTATGAAAACTAGTGAGTCCGTTGGCCTGGCCAGTGATGCCTTGGCTGCACTTTCAGCCTCTGCCTAAAAAGGGTGAACAAGTTTTGCTCAGAGATGCCGTGACTGGCAGCAAGAGATGCTGAGCCAGAGCTACAAAAAGGCAACACTGGAGGTAAAGAAGGTGAGAACAAAGGTAGGAAAGTTATTCTCGTGATCAACTCTGAGAAAAGGCAGAAGGTAGTGACAGGTGAAGGCGGAGACCCACATGCCACGAAGCCGTACCTTGAAATCCTCCCTGGCATGAGCACCTCGTGACTCCTTCCGGGCCTCTGCTCCGTAGATGGTCTGAAGCGCACACAGCAGCAGGTTCTGCAGCTCCAGGCTCTCCACCAGGTCAGTGTTCCAGACCATTCCTGGGGACCACAGCACACAGTGGGCAGGAGATGCCTGGGGCCCGTCAGAGGGGCCGAGCCCCAAAGCCCGGAGGCCCATGGCCCCGCGAGGGCTCTCTAGAAGAGGCTCACACACCAGCAGCAGGGACCCCTCCCACACCCTGAGCGCCTGAGACTGGGCCCCCAGCAGATATCCAGGCATCCTGGGGATCTGGAGGAACCTGCTGAGCCTCTCACCTCTGTCAAACGTCTTCAGATGCTTCAAGTCTCCATAGAGCTGGCTAATTTTCACACAGCCTTCCTGCATCAGACTTCCTGTGCGGAACACAGCAGCGTGGTTCTGCATGGACTACAATGCAAAATGCCATTTGCAAACCTTTAATTCATGAGTCGTACCAAGAATGTTAAACCTCTAGATTTTTTTTCCTACATTTCATTTTTCTAAAATACTTATGCAAATTAAGTAGAAAGACCAGGAAATTCAGACTATGAGTTTAAACTTAATTTTTAATTGAATTTAAATGGAATTTCCTGAATTTTAAAACAGAGTTTTGATTAAACCTCTTTTAACTGTCCCTGTTTCCATTAGGTGTATGTCTGACCACAAATGAACACCTCTCACTTGAAGCAGAATACTGTGCATTCATGGAGCATGGCCAGGAGAGTGAGTGCATGCCGACTCTGGAAGTGCAATGGAATGGCATCCACAGCCCACTGGGCACCTGGGATTTGCAGGGCCCAGGGGCCCCTCAGACCTGGGCAGGCAAACGCTTGGAGTCTGGGGGCAAACATGAAAGGAGTCAGCAGATCACCTCTGGTCACACAAAGAGGAAGCCCTGAGGCCACGTGGTCGCAAGCAGCAAGTGCTGGAAGCTAAGGCTGTGAACAAGAGGGGCGCGGAGGAGGCCTAGGGCCCCTCTACGCATCTCTACAGCGGGCCCCCGGGGCCCACTCTCCCAGGCTGTCAGGAGGCTGATGTGAGATCACTGCCAAGTACTTCCCCCAAGGGCCTGCCACAAGCACACGTCTAGCAGGGCTGAGACACTGCTACCGTGCGAGGCGTTCACTCAGACTTCTTGTACACGATTGCATTCCAAGCAGTGTTGTGGATGCTAGGGACACAGCAGGGACAAAAACTGACATCTCTGCCCTCACAGAGCTGGCATTCAAGGTGGGAGTTGGACCCAGACAAGAAACAAACAAATGTGGGCTTGTTCAATGGCTCTGCCACTATGGCTCCTAATTATTCAAGACCTACATGGCCAGTGAGAACTGCAGAGTAAATGGGAACTCACAGCATGGCATGTCCGTGCTAAGCTTAGAAAGCACCAATAACTAGGTGCTGCGTAACCCCCTAACCAGACAACAGAGTCCTCAAAAAAACCTTTCATCAGGAGCAAGGTGTGAGCTAAAATTATTTTGGTGGGATCATAACTTTAACATCCTAATGGAATGCTGATGGAAAATGGTTCTGAGTAATATTCATTTTAGAAAAGGAATCTGTTTTTTTCTGATGAAACATAATTGTTACATTCAATAGCGAAAGCTTCTTTCCTTGAAATAAATGCAGTGTTTTTCTTTCCAGACATTTAAAAACACCCAAATGATATCACTCTGTTATTGTGTTACCCTTTTTCACTTCCGCGGGGCAAGAACCTCATGCCCCCGCGGCACCAGCACCCCCACCTTTTGAGCTGCTACGGCACCTTCCCCAGCTCCTGTCCTGTGGGGGGCCTGCTCCCAGCCACTCCCTACTGTAACGAGGCCACACAGCCTACAAAGCTCTGCACAGCTGTCTATTAAACACGAACGTTTCTGGTAGTTGTTGCCAACCGCCCGTCAGAGAGGTCACACTGTGCCCCTGCACATGGCCGGAGGCGAGCTCGTCATTAGGCCTTTCTTGGTGGGTGATGGTGAGCAGGAAACCACAGTGCCCTACTATGCTGCTTTTCCTTATGGTTAAGTAGGGGCCACCTTTTCATAGCCTCATATTTATTTCCGTTTCTTTTCCTATAAATTACTTGCTCCTATTCCGTGATCATTTTTCTAATAGGGTAGCCATTTTTTCTACCTTTTTTTCTAATAATCTAGAAAATTATTTTGATTTTTAAGAGCTCTGTATGTATTTAGGGCATTAATTCCTCATATGAAAAGCATGGATGTATGAGAAATACCTTTGTAACTCACTGTTCTTCATTTAAGGTGTTTGAATTATACGGTTCAGGTGTTGGCGAGTTTTATCTTCCCTTTATGCCTGCTCAGGAGGCTGTGTTTGAAGTCAGACTGACTGGGCGTGGACCTCCGCTAAACCACACACACGCTGCACAATTGTGAGCCATTTCATTCTCATCTGGGCTTCGGTTTTCTCCAAATGGGCAATGAGCTGTGACTCTAAATGCAGTGTTGGGCATCTGAGAAGCTGTTACTTCAAGGCAGCTGGCCAACAGGGAACTGAACTCCTTCTGACCTTCCACGGTTCCTCCTTCAGACCCGGGACAGTCATATGATGAACTGTGGCGTGGCCTGAGGACAGAAGCGCGTGCGAGCACACTACACCCCTGGTGCCATGGGACTGCTGCGTCTGCTCTGGACTGCCCACCCGGCCTCTTACGTGAAGAAGAAATGTACCTTTTAGAAGCAGGTAAACCAAGTCCTAAATGACATGACAAGGAAAATGTCCCACTGCTCGTGACCCCAGACAGAGTACGGGGCTGGGAAGTGTTAGAGACAAGCTCTGATCTCTCATACCTTCTGCATGCTGAGTCGTAGTTCCGATGTTCTTATGCTTCCCTCAGAAAATCTCAATTTGTCAAGATTCATGACAGATTCTTCCCCAGCATTTGCTTTAATTGGGGGAACTTTATCTCCTAATGCAAAGGAAAACTAGAATTTAATTTTGAAAAACATTTAGGAAAAAATGGATGGGTTTTCTTAGAACCTAAATTTTCTATAACACACAGCTTCCTGTTTCTTTTGCTTTTATTATTTTTAAAAAAATTATGATTCAGAAAAACACGTTTTCTTCTCTGTAGCTTTAACTGTACAACCACGATGGGAATGTGGTAAAAACCAGCCTTCTGGAGTGAGGTTCTGAGCACCTGCATCAAGGCAGAACGGTGCTAGCACCACAGGGGAGAGCCCGGCAACCTCCGTCTGCTTTTCTCTATCGTCCAGCCTTCTCCAGTTCACCACATAAACTAAATCCTACACTGAGTAGCCTTTTGAGGCTGGTTTCTTTCACTCAGCACAATGCACCTGCGACTTAGCTGGTGGTTTGTCCCTTCTCATAGCTGAGTTTTAAAAACTTTAAACATCTGATCCCTCAGATGTTAGAGTATATGGTATTCTCGTGTAACCTCCCTTTTCATTTTTAGAAAGAAAGAGACTCAAATTTTCTGCTTTGCTCAGAGATCTGATCTTGGGCCTCATTGCTTACAAAATGCAGAACCACACAGAGAAATGAGCAGGTCGGGGGTCAGAATATATGGACACGTGTCTTGCCTTTGCAACTGACTTGCAATACCTGGGGACAAGTCCTCATCCCCGAGCGTTTCAGCTTTCTGGAGGTGGTCAAATCAAACGAGAGAATGTCTCTGAAAATGCAACCTTCCGTGTTTACTATGTGCATCTTCATAACTACAGCTATAAAAGGGGTAGGCATAACATTTGTTATACCTTCCTGTTGGATGCAACTTAACTAAGGGCTGTACTTAATTAGTGGGTTAATCATGACTGTGGTAATTTCTGTATCATTGCTTCCATCAATTTAAAACTCATACCAAAGCTTTCGGTCTGCAGAAACAGCAGAACTGACAATGAGCAGTGAATCCCAGTGAAATGCAGTGGGACAGTAGGTCTGGGGTCCCCCTGCTGTCCTTGCCATGGGAGCAGCACCCCCTCCTCCCACAGTGGGTGCGGGCAGCAGGTGGGCTGCCGTGCGCCAAGGCCCTGCCCTGCTGTCCATAAGACTTTACTGGACTCACTCTCAGCAGACGATTTTTTCTCCTGCCAATTACTTAAGCTACCATAAGAAGAAAACCACCAACTGATATCCACTCTACCCCTGCAGGGAGAAGCAATCATTTATTGTATTTGCATTAAGTCATCCTTTTCCCTGTTAATACACAGTAATTAGGTATTTATTTATAAAGGTCCTAAATAATTCTTCTGCAAGTACTAAGAAATTCATTTATTTATTACAGTTTAAAATATTTCATTGCAAGTAAGTAATTTATGCCTGGCAAGTACCATATAACAAACTTCCCCTCAAAATAACAATTTCCAAATAGTGACATTTCCCAGCAGGATGTAGGACTGCAAAGAAAAGGCATGGCCACAGCAGTCCCACCTTCGTGACTGCAGGTCCCCTCCCACCACACAAAGAAAAGGCATGGCCACAGCAGTCCCACCTTCAGGACTGCAGGTCCCCTCCCACCACACAAAGAAAAGGCATGGCCACAGCAGTCCCACCTTCGTGACTGCAGGTCCCCTCCCACCACACAAAGAAAAGGCATGGCCACAGCAGTCCCACCTTCAGAACTGCAGGTCCCCTCCCACCACACCATGTCTAGACACAACTCTACCACCTCAGGATCTCGGACTTCTCTGTGTCCTCACTTCTCGGGGAAGAAAAGTCATGCTAAAGAAGTCACACTACAACCACCTCTTGCCTTCCGAACAGCCCGCCTGCTGGAGGACACACATACCAGGTCTGCAGAACTCTGCAATACTCAGGGCGCACGCACGGCCAAAGACCACCAGGTCCAGGAGGGAGTTGGCACCGAGCCGGTTGGCACCGTGGACGGAAGCGCAGGCGGCCTCCCCACAGGCATACAGCCCGGGCACGACTTGATCCTGGCCGTTCACGTGCCTCAGAACCTGTTGGAGAAAAATATTTAATTAAGGCAGACCACAAAATGCACGGTCTTCCCAGGCTTGCTTCTTTCAGTGGGGTGCCTGAGGGATAGGACTCAGCGTACAGGGATTACAGGGAGCCGCCCTCTGGCCCTGCTTTTCAGTTTCTGAATCCGTTACCCTACACTAGGTAGGTCAAAGGACCCCCACGTCAGCATCCCAACGTCAGTTCTACGTGGAAGCTTAGGAGACATCTCACCCCATCTTACTCCCAGACTGTGATTCTGGAAGGACCTCGGACTGCGAGGCAGCAGACTGGGCTGTACCCACTCATGCACTTACCATTCATCTATCAAGGGCCAGTGACAATCCCTACTCCCTGCACAGGGTGGCAATGAGACGATAATAAAATTACTGACTGTAAAGTTCTTTGTGATTTCCCATGCAAAAGGTACTAATTACAAGGTCATTGTAAAAATACGAGACCATACAGGAAAGAATTCCAAACGTGAAAAAAAACCGCAGATGAAATCCCTATGACTATTTACTAAGGAGAAACAACTGATTGCTGTTACAGAGACCATCAAAGCATCTGGACATGCCCAGGACCCCCCACCCCCACCCCGCTCCCTTGCAGCAACAGCAGCTAAGCGGTGGCAGCCCAGGTGACAAGAGGAAGCCTGTCCTTGCGTCAGTGCGGAGAGCCTGGGGGTGCAGGGTGGGCGCGGGTGGCGTCACCTGGCCCCGGTAGTTGGTGGGGATGCCCCCCATGTTGTAGTGCACAGTGGGGAGCACAGGGATCGGCTCCTTGGTGACGTCCACGCCAGCAAAGACCATGGCGGTCTCGGAGATGCCCGGCAGGCGCATGGCGAGCTGCTGGGGGGGCAGGTGGTGCAGCTGCAGGTAGACGTGGTCCTTCTCAGGGCCGCAGCCTCTGGCGGGAGGAGGAAGACGACACATGAGGCAGACGACGTTAAGCCACGTCTCATCATTAAAAACTCTGAGATGACAAAATCAGTGAAGCACAGAAGGGCAAACGCTTTGTGGTACCAGTAAAATAGAATTTATCATCTCAGAAAGTCATTTCTCAGAATGTCAACAGTTTTACAAGGAGCAAAAAAAGAAAGCATGGCACACTCAGAAATTTTACAAGGTGACTGGTTGCACTGCCAACTGCTCTAAGGACGCACCTTCTCCC
>PVIY010058975.1:0-12238 GCA_004026745.1 Myrmecophaga tridactyla | reverse complement strand
CCCCCACCAATGAAGATAATGAACCTTCAATTGCGCCAACCTTAGTGCACAGTCCTGCCCATTTAAGCTACTATTCCTAACTCCATCTCCATCTAATTAATTAAAGATATACAAAAGAGGATGGATGATTTCTTTGCTGTGATTGACTTGGCCAAAATATTTTACTCAGTACTTGTTTCAGTTTGCTAAAGCTGCCAGAAAGATATATACCAGAAATGGATTGGCTTTAACAAAGGGTATTTATTAGGTTACTGATTTACAAGGCCATGAAAGTTTCCAAATTAAGGCATCAAGAGGAAGGTACCCTCTCTCAGGAAAATCTGCTGCTTCCAGGGTTCCTCTGTCACTTGGGAAGGCACATGGCAATATATGCTGGTTCATCTCTCCAAAATGTCTTTCAGAATTCTCTTTCAGCTCCTCCCTAAAATATCTCTCCCTTTTATGCTCCCCTAAAGGAATACAGAAAAGTTATTAAGACCCACCTTTAATGGGCTGGGTCACATCTCCATGGAAACAGCCTATCCAAAAGTTGCCTACCTCAGTTGCACTGTGCACACAGGGATGGATTGAAAGAACATAGGCTCTTCTGGGGGCACACAACAGATTCAAACCAGCATAGTGACAATACTTACAAAAAAGAATCCCAAACTACGCCACCAAGAACTTGACAAAACTCTATTTAAAGACAGCTAAGGACTTGAATATATAGCTGATGGCCCATTAATGGGTGACTCTCAAGATGACCTCTGAGAGCCCCTAATCATGCTTACAACATTTACCAGAATAAGATTAGACCCCATAAAATACAGGGGTCAGAAATTCTCTCAAATAATTGAATATCATCTTGTCCTCTAAGGCAGACTGTTTCCCATCATTGTCAAACACAAGAGCTTTAGTTTTGTAAAAGCTGTGAGAATGCAATAAACCAGAACTGGAATGGCTTTTAAAGGGGGAATTTATTAAGTTGCAAGCTTACAGTTTTTTTTTCAATTTTTTAATTAATTTTAAATTTAAAAATATACATGACAACAAATAAACACAAAGATTCCTAACATATAATCATTCCATTCTACATATATAATCAGTAATTCACAATATCATCACATAGTTGCATATTCATCATCATGATCATTTCTTAGAATATTTACATCAATTCAGGAAAAGAAATAAAAAGACAACAGAAAAAGAAATAAAATGAAAACAGAAAAAAAGTATACATACCATACCCCTTACCTTTCTCTTTCATTGATCACTAGCATTTCAAACTAAATTTATTTTAAGGTTTGTTCCCCCTATTATTTATTTTTATTCCATATGTTCTACTGATCTGTTGACAAGGTAGACACATGGAGCATCAGACACAAGGTTTTCACAATCACACAGTCACATTAGTGTATTATTATAGCTTAATAATATAATAAGCTATATTATTATACAATCATCATCAAGAAACATGACTACAATTTCAGGCAGTTCCCTCAAGCCTCTCCATTACATCTTGAATAACAAGGTGATATCTACTTACTCCATAAGAATAACCTCCAGGATAACCTCTCCACTCTGTTTGGAATCTCTCAGTCATTGACACTTTGTCTCATTTCCCTCTTCCCCCTTTTGGTCGAGAAGGTTTTCTCAATCCCTTGGTGCTAAGTCTCAGCTCATTCTAGGGTTTTTCTCAATCCCTTGATGCTGACACTCTGTTCATTCCAAGATTTCTGTCCCACGTTGCCAGGAAGGTCCACACTCCTGGGAGTCATGTCCCACATAGACATGGGGAGGGTAGTGAGTTTGCTTGTTGTGTTGGCTGGAGAAAGAAGCCACATCTGAGCAACAAAAGAGGCTCTCTTCGGGGTGACCCCTAGGCCTAATTTTAAGTAGGCTTGACCTATCCTTTGTGTGGTTAAGTTTCATATGAACAAACCCCAAGACTGGGGGCTCAGCCTATAGCTTTGGTTGTCCACACTACTTGTGAGAATATCAAGAATTCAACTTGGGGAAGTTGAATTTTCCCCCATTCTCAGCATTCCCCAAAGGGGACTTTGCAAATACTTTTCCACTCACTGATCAAATCTCTGTGGGATTCATCAGGACATTACTCTGGACAAACCAACAAAATCTCATGTCCTATCCAAGGTTTCATGTACTTATGGTGTTCAACCAAGCTACCTACATAAGTTATATTAGGAAATGCACTAGTCAAAATATAAATTTTGTACCAAATAAACATTTTTTGCAAGCTTACAGTTTTAAGGCCAAGAAATGTCCAAATTAAGGCATTAAAGGACATATATCTCACTTCTAAAGAAAACCCCAACAAAGTGCCTTAGAATTGGTGAAACAGGACATTTCCAAAGTCATGTCTCTTTTACCACTGTAAATGGAACAGAAAACTACAAGTGCTACAGATTGATGTGGAGAAAATAGGTATGCATGTATTCACTGTTGCTGGGAATGTAGAATAGTGCAGGCAAGCTGCAAAGCAGTTTGGCAGTTCTTCAGGAAGCTAAATACAAAATTGCCATATGATACAGCAATCCTATTACTAGGTATATACTCAGAAGAATTGAAATTAGGTACATAGATGGACATTTGCAAACCAATGTATATGACAGCATTATTCACGATTGCCAAGACATGGAAACCAGCCCCAATTTTCACCAATGGATGAAGCGATACCACACTGTGATATATACTATATGTATATATACACACACAATGGAATATTACATAGTTGTAATATGGAATAAAGCCCTGTCTTTTTTTAGATAAATATTCTTATTTTGAGAAATAGCTTTCGGATCCCTTCTAAGCCTTAATAGAGACTGAACCCTTAACCATGTACCATCAAGTTACCATGTGATCTGAGTTGCTGGCCATGAACTGGTTGTTTCTGATCCACTAAGCAATAAAATTTGGCATGCACAGCAGAACTTCATAATCAAATGGAAGAAGTACATACAGTAGTCAACCCAAGCAAGCCCTGAAGGCATAAGAGTTCCTTCCAATTTCTCCCTCTTGCAGATTAAATTTTGCATTTGGACTTGGTACCAAAATGGATTAAGACTTTGGGACTATTGGGATGGGGTGATCACAATTTAAGCATAGGAAGTACATGAATTTTAGGAAGCTTAAATGTCACATTGTTATTGCTTGACTTATATCCTCCTAAAAAGAAATTTTCAAGTCCTTAATCCCTGGTCCTGTGAATGTGACCTTATTTGGAAACAGCATCTTTGAAGATGTGATTAGGGAAGATGAAGTTAAGTATTTTTAGCATGGGTACTACTCCAATCTAACTAGTATCCTTATAAGAAGTGGAAATTTGGAGATACAGCAACAGGAGAGAGTGACACATGACAACTGAGGCAGAGAATGAAGTGCAGCATTAAAAGGAAACAAAGGGTTACTTGGAAACCACACAGAATTAAGAAAAAGCAAGGAATGGTTATCCCTATAGCATTCAGATTGAACATGGTCCTACTGACATCTTGATTTTGATCATGTGTCCTCCAGAACCATGAGACAATAAATGTCTGTTATTCTGTACCACTTAGCATGTGGGACTTAGTTATGGAAATCATAGGAAACTAAGATAATTGTCTATAAGAAATGCATTTTAGGAAACAGATGCAACTGCTGCAGAAGACAGTTTGACAGTTACTCAGAAAGCTAAGTAAAAAATTACCATATGATCCAGTAATTTCACTTTTAGATATCTACACAAAAGGATTAAAACAGGGACTCAAACAGATATTTGCATACTGTTGTTTATAGAGGTATTATTCACAATTGCCAAATAATGGGAGCAGACCAATGTCCATCAACTGATGAATGGATAAGCAAATGGAATCTTATTCAGCCATAAAAAATTACTGAAGTTCTGATTTACATAGATGAATTTTAGAGATATCATGTTGAGTGAAATTAGTCAGACACAAAAGAACCAATATTGCATAAAATAATTATTGTAGGCAAATTCATAGAGTCAGAAACTAGAATACAGTTTATGAGGGGTCAGTGTGGTGGGAAATTGGGAGTTAACATTAATTGGTACAGAACATCTCTTTGAGGCAATGAAAAATTTGGGCTAATGGATGGTGGTGATGGTAATACACATCATGATGCAATTAACATGACTGAATTATGTATATGAATGTGGTTAAAAGAGGAAATTAGGTTTTATATATGTAACTAGAATAAAATACAAGACATATAGGCCTATACAATGCAGTGACCCCAGTGTAAATTATTGACTATAGTTAATAGTCCAATTATAATAACATTCTCTCATCAATTGTAATGAAAGTACTACACTAATAAAAGATGTTAATAATATGAATAGGGTAAGTGGGAACTTTGTATTTTTCCTTAATTTATCTGTAAACCTACAACAGCTCCAATAACAAAATGTATATTAAAAAAGAGAAAAAGTAAAATAGTGAAAAAATATACCATGCACACACTGAATAAAAATAAGCTAGAGTAATTATATCAATATAATGATCACATTTTAAGACAAAGATTATTACAAGCGATAAAGGTGGGTATTTATTGTGATAAAGGGGTCAATTCATCAAAAAGTCATAATAATTCATAACATGTGTAGAATATTCCTAATAAAGAGATGTGAAATAACAGAGTAAATTGATATAGAGATGAATAAATTCATCATCTTTGCTGAAAATTTTTAACAACTCTCTCTCAGCAAGTAATAGAACAACAAAACCAAAGTTTAATTAAAATCTGACAAACACTATTAATCATGTTAACTTAATTGATATTAAAGAATAATACCATCAAACCCACAGGAAGAATACTCACCACAGTAGACCTCATAGCAGACATAGGATGTACCATAAATTTAAAAGAAAGAATATTATTTAGGTTATGTTCTTTAATTACAATGGAATTAAATTAGGAATCATCAATAACAGAATATCTAGATAAACTACAAATATTTGTAAAGCAAATAAGACACTTCTAAAAAAATATGAATAAAAAAGAATCCACGTGAGAAACCAGAAGAAAATTTTAACTAAACAATAATGAAAGTGAAATACATAAAAATTTCTTAGATACCAAGTTACAGATGTAAATATATAGCTTCTTCTATTAGGAAAGGAGAAAAACCCAAAATCCATTATTTAAATCTCCACCTTAAAAATTTGAAGAGGATATGGAGAAGGAATGTGTAATAATTCAAATTAGGGCAAGATAAATTTGAGATGCCTATTAGATATTTAAATAGAGATATCAAGGAGGCAGCTGGATATACTAATTGGCAAGCTGGAATTGCCAGCTTATAATTCAAGAGTTAGCTTCAGTTTTCCTTGTTAGAGATTGGTGAAGAAAAAAATATCAAAGTTTCCAACTCCTCTTTCTTAAATCGGATCAGCCTCCTTTGGAGATATTTGATCTGGCCCAATACAAATCAAGAGCAGCTGGCTCTCTTGCCCTGAGTAAAAAACAAAAACAAAACAAAACAAAAAAAACTAGCATGGACCCCAATATAAAGATTTAAGAGTTTAGTAGAAAACCTGCATAGATGCATGGAGCTGGAAATTTCCTGGCTCCATGGGCACACCTGGAGACCAGTCAGAGCAAAAGACTACCATAGAAGCTTTGAGAAAAATAGTTAGGAAAAGATGTAGGAGAGAAATAAAAAAGATGGGGAAAAGAAGGGGAAATATTTAAGTCAGGAGAAGCAAAAAAGCTAGAGGTAGAGATTGGGAAAGGGAAACAGAAAGAGTTTAAAAGTGAAGAAAAGAGAAATGGCTGTCATTCCATAAATATTATCCATTAAGAATCTCCACTCCAAAATCAACTGAAATTCTTCAGACTCTCTATTAATTTTCACTACTAGATTGATCAGTCACATATAATATTGTATTTCATGTATTATGAATATAAATCAATAGCTTTATCAAATCTGACACATAGGACCCATAACTCTCCTCTAATTTTAATATGAAATGGATGGCAACAGTTTCTCAACTTTATTTCTCAGAATAGAAATGACCAAAATATTTCCCTTTTGAAAACTATGAATAGTCTTCAAAAAGAATCCATCAGCTGAGTATCATTGAGGACAGCATCCTGGCTAATATTCTTGCTTGCTTGTTAAATGGAGACATTCACAGAAAATTAACACTGTTTAAAATGCAATAGTGGATTTGAGAATTTCTGCCAGAGACTCTCTTAAATAAAGTTTGATGCTTGGAGACTGGGAATTGGAAAACTTCTGTAATTGGCATGCAATTCTCAGTGAACATTATTAGGGAACCAGTAGGGATTTCTTAGGAAAGTTAACATTGCTGTGATAATATTAATGAAACCCTTGGGTCAGAGTCAACCTTGGCACAAAGAGCACAGCTTTTCTTCTCTGCTTTGGCTCTAAACTAATGTGACTGCACACTCTTGTACTCCCTCCCTAATCTCATTCAAACTGAGATTGATTCATTAGAGCAAGTCATTAGTGGTAACTGCTAGTCTCCAAAATTTCTTATAACCCTTCTCTGTCTTTGTTTTGATTCATTAGCAATTATTCTTTCCCCTCTAATATCTAATCCCATCCTCCATACTCCTGTTGAGGAGTCCCCAGATTTTGTAGCCCTGACACTAAGGTATGCAAAAGAGTAGTCTCAGTACCTAATCTTAATTCAAAGCTGACTAATTATTTATTTATTTAATTTTTAAATTTCTACTTTAGTAGAAATCTGAAAGGGAGTACATTAGTATTTCTAATTCCCCCTGCTCCAATCCCACCCCACATCTTCCTGAACCATTCACATACAAGAAATGGGAGATTGGCCTGATCCAGTGCAGCAATAACCCTTCATAAATTGTGGTGGCAAAAAAAAATTATGATGGCAAAATTGAGTAGTGGTGAAGTGCATGGGCTCTAGGGACATAACCCTGGAATTTGAAGTCTGGCTTTGCTACTTGCTAGTTCTATACTCCTGGCCAAGTAACAATCTCTCCATCTCTGATTCCTCAATTGTAAATGAGAGGTGAGAATAATAACACTGACTGTAGAGCATTATTGTGATGGATTTGCAAGAGCAATCTTTATAAAATATATAGCATAGAGCTTGGCACATGAGAAGAGTCCAGAAAATGCCAGATAAAATTTTAAAATAATAATAATAGTAAAATTAATAACATTAATAATTATCATTATTTAAATTAGCAAAACTGAGGTTGTCATGAAAGTGTGCGCACACATCTAGTTCAGGTCAAGGTGATAGTGACAGATGTACTTGGATGTATAGAATTTGTCATAATATTTGGGTTTTGAATGTTGTGGTGCTTTTTCAACTGTGAATGAACAGATTTTTTCATGATTTTCTATAGTACCTGGGCATTATTTTTCACTTGTATGGCATTTTGTATGGGTATGCACATACCACACCTACCCATTTTCAAATGAGCCATAGGTTCAAGCCATCTGGGTTGGGTTGCAGTCAATCTCAATAAAGAAAATTTGATTTTTATTATAACATTAAAAATGTAAAGCTTGTAAAATGTAATGCATATAAAATACATATAAAGTGTACAGCTTGATGACTTATAGGAGTGAAAAGCCATGTAATAATCACGAAGATGAATACAAGAAATTTGGGGAACACTCAGGAAGCTTTCTGACCCATAAAGGAAGCCATATCATTATATAAAAGTAACCACTTCCTTACTTTTACTTTTTAGTTTTGTAGTTTTATCACTTAAATATTCACCTATAAATCTTCCTTTAATTTTTCCTTCTTCCTTTTCTTATTATGTTTGTATAATTCATATCTATTATTGCATGTAGCTGTGCTTCAACCATTTCTATTGCTGCAATTGCATATATATGCCTCAATTTATTTCACATTCTCCATTTAGATTTTTTCCAGTTTTAGGCTACTATGAATAGCAATGGTATGAACATTCTCATGTATGTCTTTTGGTGCACATAAGAGACCAGATAATCTGTACTCCTCCAGAGAATCTACCAAGGAGTTAAATTTTTACATTATGGCATGTCCAACTTTATTAGAGATAACACATTGTTCCCAAAGTGTTGCACAGATTTACCCTCCAACCACTATTATCTGAGAGTTTATTTCCTTATTTTAACAAATACTTAGAAATTTCAAACTTTTTAACTTACATCTTTTTTAATTTTAGTTATTCTTTTTGATTACTGGTGGCTTTTCCCTGTGGCTTTAAGTGAATCTTCATGATTATTAAAAGAGGTTAGTATCTATATCTCCTAGAAACTATTTTATCTTGTCCTTAGTACTTATTTTTTTCATCAGTTGGGAATTATTTTAATCTGTATATTGTCATCACACATTATTTTCTGTATGGATACCCAGATGTCCCAACACAATTTATTGAAAAAGGCATTCCCTACTCACAGCTTTTGTAATGCCGTCTCTATCATAAATGCATTCATAACTGCACGGATCTGTTTCTGACTTTTCTATTCTGTTCCACTAATCAATTTTTATATCCTTGCACCAATACCAGGTTTACATTGCTATAGATTTGCAATAAGACTTGTTCTTGTTTAGTAATATCATTAGGATTTTAATGAATCTACATTAATTTAGAGTAATTTAACTCTCTTAAGAATTCTAGTTGCTTTCCTAAACATTCTTTTGAATTTTCTACAAAGAGATCTGTATCATCAGCCATTAATGATATTTTTCTTTCTTCATTTCTAATTATTGTAGCTTTTATTTATTCTTCCTCCTCTTCATTTTTCCTTGGTCTTTTGCTTAGCTAAAATGGTCAGGATAACTTTGATTCTGATCTTAAAAGGAAAAATTCAAAGTTTTACTCTTTAGTGTGCTATTCATAACAAGCTTATGGTAATTAACCTTTATTTTATTAAGGAATTCCTTTTTATTCCAAGGTTGTGAAAAGTTATATCACAAATGATTTTTCACTTTTTTTTTTGCATGGGTAGGTATTGGGAATTGAACCTGGGTCTCTGGCATAGCAGGCAAGAATTCTGCCACTGAGCCACAATTACACTGCCCACAAATGATTTTATTAAACACTTTTTGTATCTGTTAAAATGATCTTATTTTTTCCCTTTATCTATTAATGGCCAAATTATGTTAATTGATTTTCAAACATTAAAACAAACAAGTTCTTCAAAGAAAACCACCTTGGTCGTATTGTAATTTTTATATACAGAAACTTCAGTTCACTCATTGTTAGGATGTTTTGTTTATATGTTTATGAATGAGACTATTCTCCAATTTTCCTCTCTCATATTCTATTTGTGTTAGACTAATAAAATGTGTTGGAGACTCAACTCTTTTTTTGTATTTTCTGTGAAAATGTGCAAGCATATTATTTATTTATTAAATTAGTGATAAATTCATACATAAGAACATTTGGGTCTAGAATTTTCTCTATAAAAATATTTAATTAAAGACTAAGTAGAAGACTACTCACATCTTCTAATCATATTGTACAAGTTTTGAAAAGATATACATTCTAGTAATTTTTCTGAACTGCCAAGTACTCAATTTTTCCCATTGTGTGGACTTTTATTGCCTTTTACAAGCACAGTTTCATTCAGGGAGAAACAGTTGTACATTCCAAATAGGATTATGTTCTTCAATTTAGAAACTCTCATTCAGAATTCAGTCAGCTTGCCTTGCTATGGCAGAGAGAAAATCATAAAGTTTGTACAATTTAGAAATAAATGCTGATAATTGTTTAACTGACAGTTCCAATGGCAGGGCTGCAAATAGCTCATGAACACAATGCTCTCTATTAAAGAACATCATTTTCCTTTTCTCAGTTAACTGTGCTGAGTTGATTCATTTTCACTGACAGGTATTTTGACATGACCCTTTACATAATAGGCACTTTGAGTTTTATAATTTTTATTCCTTTAGTAGTAAAAGCTGGCTCCACCAAAGTGCACTAATAGTCCCAATAATTGTATCTTCAAAGAACTGTATCTAACTGTCAATTAACTTATTAGAGCAAAATTGAACAAGTCAATGTTGGTGGGAGGGACAGCAGCATGAGACTTTCAATCCATTCTGTATATATCATCATAGGAATACATTCTTTACAATGTCATATGTGTGATAGGACCACATGGCCATAATGACACTGCTTTGGACATGGTCATCTAGGAGGTTTTCAAAGCATGCTTTTGTTCTGGACTCTATTTAAATTCAGACTTCTTTTTGTACTTTCATGCATCTGAACTAACAAAATACTCATACATGCTGTACATGTAACAAATCCAAATGATTATATAAGGCATGTTGCCTCCTTTATTAGTAAAATTTGGTGAACAGCAGGATTTGAAATGCAGCACATGATTACAGCCTTTAATTTATTGAACTGGATCATATATTCCAACTAAGTTAATTAAAACTTTTCAGTTACTCAACAGATATATCAATTTTCAAGTCTTGATTAACTTCCTCCCTAAGAGGGAAGCTATCATGACATCATCAATGTAATATATCAACTTGTTTTTTATTGATCCAATCTTATCTCCTCAGGCTGTGATAGTATCTTCTTGCATGAAAACAAATTCTGCCCTATGTTTTACTGGGCATGGTACCAAAAAAGAAAATATTAGCCAAGATTATCATGATGTTTCAGTCACCTTCAGCCTGCTTGATTTCTTGAATAACTTTCTCCATGCCTGGTAACATGGAGACTGAATGGTACTACTTTAGTTCACAATATTCAAAAGTTAATCTCCAGTAACTATGCTCTTATAGCTAGACAATATTATGGTTCAGGATTAATACAACTGCTTCTAGAATTTCTTTAATTAAAGCAAAAATTTCTTGTTGGCCTGGGACTTAGTATACTTAATATATCCTGTAGAAAGAGGATAGTTTGGTCAATCCTAAAGTTTCCCATTTATTCTGGCCAGTTATAACTAAGCTAAGGGTACTTGAGCAGAGGCTAAATGAATGTGAATGTGTGCAGGATGGGAATTAAAATGGAATAGGAAATATTGTCTTGTTTGTCCAGAGCTTCAAAACCTCCTGAGAAATTTGAGCATTCTGAGTATATGAAGCCTTTTCTTTTGTCCATTCTTTAGGAAAAGAAAATTAAGCCCCATAGAAATGCATACAGATGTGTCAGCCATAAATATGTAACAGAAAGGTATAGGTCTATATGATTTCAAACAAATGTGCTAAAACTTAATGTTTGTTCTTAGCTTGGATGCAAACTGCATGAACATGGACTTTGACAACCAGCAAATAATGAAGCAGAAGATGTCTATCAATGAATGTCTCCAGAGTTCTCTAACTTACCTGAGAGTTTGATTGATTGTTTTAGGGTGAAACATGTTTGAAGTAAGCATGCCAGTATATCCTTTGTCTATATCCAAAATAAATTAATGAAGTCTGCTATAAACCTCTTAGATTTTAAGATATAATTCTATAACAGAGACTAACAGTGACTGTATAAATCTAAGACAACAAAAAATTCTTATAAGAAAAAGAAAAGTTAACACTTAATGCTTTAAGTGTTTTGCCTCTTTTTGAAGATTCAGATATTTGATGAAGCTTTATCTCCTAGAAAAAAAATGTAAGCTGACCAATGCACCAAATTAATGATATTTGTTACTGTGTAATCTGACAAGAGACAAAGAATCCAAGTTGATATTATAAAGAATGCTAATAGGACTTAGTGTTTAAAAAAAATAGAGAGATTTTATTTGGCATATAAATTCCAAGAAAAATTATATAAGAATAAGTTCTAGTAATATTAATAAAGGAGGTGTATTTTAGAATATATCTAAATATGATTTATAATTTTGGCTTAAAAAAAGCTGTATTTATCCTCTGTGAAAAATGTTACCAAGGGGTGGTGTGATGGTGGCTCAGTGGCAGAATTCTCACCTGCCATGCCAGAGACCTGGGTTTGTTTCCCAGTGCTTTCCTATGCAAAAAAAAGAAATGTTACTAAGATATTCTAGCTTAAGCTAGACTCAATTAATTTTCTCATGGAAAATATAAATAATCTTAACAGACTAAACTTAAGACACTGGTTGTATTTCCACTAGAAATCTTTCAAATTATAAACACATGAAATTTACATTTCCAACTAAATTGAATTATAATAACTGATATCTTTGAAAAGTAGTTGCTTTTGCAAATTTGAAATAAGACATAAACAATTGCTCAATTTGCACAGTCTATGTTAAGTTGTACCTTCTATGACAAACTTGATCTCAACAGTGATTGCTCCTTAA
>PVIY010058974.1:0-12238 GCA_004026745.1 Myrmecophaga tridactyla | reverse complement strand
GAGGGCTGGGCTGCCCCGCTGCTCCACTGAACACTGGAGGGCTGGGCTGCCCCGCTGCTCCACTGAACGCTGGAGGGCTGGGCTGCCCCGCTGCTCCACTGAACGCTGGAGGGCTGGGCTGCCCCGCTGCTCCACTGAACGCTGGAGGGCTGGGCTGCCCTGCTGCTCCACCGCCATGCACAGGTCCTGCGGATAACAAACAGCCCCCTAAGATGGCAGCTCCATCCATTTGGTCCCATCCCCGCCAGGGGCTAAGGTGTCTTCTCTCTCTCTCCACTCTGCCTGCCTTCATGTTGGTGTGGGGCCAGCCCTTTCCTGCTTCTCAGGCCACCAGAGCTTGTCCCAACTCTAATCAACCTCCTTCCATATATTATATGGTTCCGCAGTTAGTGTTGGGGCCCACTCTACTCCATGCCCTGATTTAGGCCCTGGGGTTGCAGTGTGATGCTTCCCCCAGGGAGGGCAGAGTCAGGTGGGGTGAAGGGACGTGATTAAATCATTCCACAGATGCTGCTGGCGACTGAATCGTGTCCCCAGAGAAGCCATGACTGTCTGTGTTCCTGGGATGTGAACCCTTTTGAAGATATTTTTGCTAGTTACAGTGTGGCCAAAGTGAATCAGGGTGGGTCTTCATCAGGTGACCGGAGGCCTTATAAAGAGAAGCAATTCAGATACAATCAGTAGGAACCAAAAACTAAGAGAAGCCAGAAACCAGAGGAAGCCACAGGAGTTGGCCAAAGACACAGCCGTGAGATGGAGGCAGAGACGCAAGTCTGGGCACCCCAAGGACTGCAGCAATCAGGCATGAGAATGCTACAGAGGTGGGGGGAGAGCCTGGCTGTGGTGATGTGGACTTCTAGCATTCGACACTGCAAAGCAATAAATGCTTATTGTTTAAGCCAATCCACTGTGCCACAGCAGCTGTGGCCAAGTGAAGTCTGGCTCAGTAATGCTCAGTGAGAAGTGCTGAGAAGGAGCTGGGGGTCAGGAGCCCAGGGGTTAGGGATGAGGAGTGAGCGAGGTGGAAAATGGGACATTCAGGGAAGAGAAAGAAAACCATGGTGTGGTTGGAGCTACCAGAATAGGTGGCATGGGTGAGGTGAGGCTGCAGAGCTGGGGGCCAGTGGAGAAGGACCTCCGTCCCAGGAGCAATAGGAAACCATTTGCATTTTTAACAGACTGATCTTGTGGTAGCGAAGCCACAGAATTGCGGGGTGGGGGAGAGGCAGGTAGCAAGGGTGGAAATGGGGAGCCCTCAGGAGGCTGCTGTGTTGACAATGCTAAGTGTCATCTGAGTCCAATGATGCTGGAAAACAGCCAAGGTGTAGAAATGCCTCCGCTGTTTGGACAACAACTTAGCGCAAAGAACTCCCTTCTCCACAGGGCTCAGTAAGTTAAGACTCAAGGTTGCCCCTTGTTCACCAGGGCAAGGCCAGGCAAAGCCTTCCCACATTCCCATTCTCTGCCGCATGAATGATTAGCTGAGCGGCTTGTTCTGGCTGATCAGTTGGAACGAAATGCTGGTTAACCAAACTTTGGGGAAGCTTCTCTTCTTCCTCCAGGCTCCTGAACTCTAAGAGCGCCTCCCAGAAAATAGGCAGCTTTAGCACAGGACATTCCTGGGTCTCCTATCCTGCCAGCCTTTCATCCCATGTCCCCACACCCACTTCTTTCCGCCCTATCAAAGGAAAACCTTCTTAGCCTGACTCTCAGGATGCTTTCAGACCTTATGGTCAGAGGGTTCTCTTATTACGATAGGACCCTTTGTCTATTACAATCCCCCCTCCCCTTTATAATAACCCTTTTAAATACTCATATAGTATCAGATTTTCTAGGAGCCAATTCATAAAGTAAAAAGAAACAGGGAAAATTAATAATAATAAAATAATTATTAATCTTAATTATTTTATTTAACTGAATATATCCAAAACAGAACCATTTCAGCACATATTAACGAGCTGTTACTATTGTTTCACAATCAGTACACAACACATCTTAAACAAGAATTGACACATTTCAGGGGCTCAGTCACCCATGTGGTTCGTGGCTGCCTATAAGCAGCACAGTTCTTGATGGATGATGGGTCCTGACAGAGCTCTGGGCACTGTGAGAGCATGAGCTCTGTCGTGGATACCTTGGGAATTAGCAAGAGTGAACCAGAGAGACAGACTTGATATATCTACCTATCTTTCTACCTGTCTGTCTGTCTATCTATCTATCTATCTATCTATCTATCTATCTATCTATCTATCTATCTATCTATCTATCTAACTGTCATCTATCTATTAAATATTTAGAGATTTATTCTGGAAAATGGCTCACGTAAGTGTAGGGATCAGAAAGTCCAAATAGCATAGGGCAGGACACAAGTTGGAAACTCAATGAAGGTGAAGTTGAGTTCTCCAGGAGAAGCTGGCTGGCTAAAGTAGACAGAAATTCTCCTTTCTGACTGCTGAAATCCTCAGTTCTCACTTTAAGGCCTCCAACTGATTGGATGAGGGGATGACTCCCTTCACTGCTGAGAACAATCTCCTTCATTGATTGTAGATACAATCAACTGACTAATGATTTAAAAAAACCCTTCACAGTAGCGATCTGGTGCTTGCTTGACCAAACAACTGCACACCATCACCTGGCTAAGGTGACGCAGGAACAAAACCATCACACACTGATCAGATGTGCTCTGGAAGTCTCTGAGGGCGATGCCAGGACACAGAGGGAGGTATTAATCCAGGCTCGGAGCAGCAAGGCAGGCTGGAGATGAAATGAGGGGCTGGAACGTGTTGATGATTGGATGAGCCCACTGACCGAGGGCAGGAGGAGTGTGAAGTGCTGTGTAGGACGGAGCCAGGCAGGAGTCTGACATTACAAGGTGGGTGGAAGAGGGGCCTGAGGGACAGGTGGAAAGCTGGAGGGGAAGGGGAAAGACAAATGCAAGGAAAAAGCAGGCTGGGGGCCAATTGCGTTCAAGAGACTGTGTCAGAGGAGGCACCCCAGAATTCAGGGATGCTGTGCTTTTCGGAACCAAGACGAGAGCCATTATAGGGGTGTGAAGGGGCCCAGGCGGTGGACACCACTCCGTGGGTGGGTGCGGAGTGAGTGGGCAATGAGGAAGTGGGACCAGAATGTGTTTGAGAAGGTTGGCCTCGAGGAGGGAAAAAGAGGCAGGGAGAGGGGGTATGGCCCCAAAAGGAATCTCATAGCTGGGAGGTGAGTACGGCTCATTCAGAAGGGCAGGATTTGGAATGGGGAGTGGAGCTGAAGAGGCAGAAGACAAAAGGCACATCCTGGCAGCAGGAGGGGCCCAGCTCGGCAGGGCTGAGATGGGAGAGTAAAGGAAGGCTGCTCAGACTCCAGTGTGTGCAAAGGATTTGCAGTGGGAGGGGGAGAGCTCTCTGATGGCTGCTCCTTCCAGAGGTAGTAAGTATGGTCATGTGCAAAGAGTGGGGGGTTTGGGGGCAGGGACCCACAGAGCAACCACCCCTGCATGTCGGCTCCTATACCCGAGTCCTTTGAGCTCCTGAGAGGCCGCTGCCAGAGCAGGCCCTCCCTGACTCTTCTGCCTGGCCCACCCCATCCCACCGCTCCTCACCGTGGAGTTGGTCCAGCCCCAGGCAGGATGGCAGCTCCTTTCCTGCCCTCCCCCAGCTCTCTGCCCTTTTCCATCTTCTGCGGCTGCTGAGAAGCTGCTTCTGCTGGGTTCCGTCTTTGAATGGGCCTCATCCTGAGGGGTCTGCATGGCTAACCCACCAAGCCCAGGGTTCAGGCTTGGCTTCTCCCTCGTGGAGGGGAGAGAAGCTCCAGCCTCGCTCCTCCGTGAAGGCGTCTCGCTGCGCGGGCATCTCTCCCCCTGCTGACCTTGGTGGCTCTGAATGGCGAGGCTCAGACGCAGAGATTTCTGCCTGGGAAGGCCTACTGGAGGCTCTCTGGCTCACCTTGAGTCTCGGCTGCTGCAGCCCCCGACCCTAACACAGAAGCGGACACTGGCAGCCCACCCCCACTGAGGTGCCCATTTCCTGCAGGGGGATTCTGGAGTTCAGGCCGGCCCCCTGCCCACCCTTCCCTGGGCTGTGCATGGGGACTGGACCCCAGTCTGTGACCTCTCTGCTGGGCCTGCTGGCGTCTTGGCCCAGCTCTGTGCAGTGGCCCCTCCTCTGCCAGTGTCTGCTTGAGAGCCTGGGGGCTGGACAGGCCCGGGAACCCAGGGCACTTCCTGCAAATGAGAAGGCGGTGCTCTGTCTTCTGGGTTGAAGTCAAGCTTGGTGCACACGCTTGGAGGGGAGACTTGGGGGGTCCTGGCCGCCTCGCCCCTCCATGGGATTCCCTTGCGTGTGACACAGCCTAAACTACCATCCCCGGGCAGGTGGCTCGGACCGAACCGAGGAAATGGGCCATTCTCTCGGTGCCCCTGACACTCCGCCTGCACCGCCCTTTCTGATCCGCTTCCCGGAGCCAGCGCCTCTCGTCTCACCAGGTACAGCAAGACTCTTGGGCCCTGGGGATCCTGCTCCATGCAGATGAGGCCAGGGGAGCCACTGGGTGCCGGCTGAAACTCAGCCTCCCCGCAGGCCCAAGCCGGACCAGCCTTGGGGGGATGCATGAAAACTCTGGGGGACAGCAGCAGGGGTGTCAGAAGCAGGTTCAGGGGGCCTAGGGGCCAGCAGGCATCTGCTGGCAACACCAGCTGATGGGGAGGAAGGTGCACCAGGAAGGCTTCTTGGAGGAGGCAGCACCATGGTCTCGAAGGGCAGCAGAGATGTGGGGAGGGCACCCAGAGTGGGGCCCGCATGGAAGGGTGTGGAAGGTGTGAGCATCCAGGCTGGCTGGGTGCCGTGCCGGGGATGGGGGGCAGCGTGGCGAGGCCGACTGGGGCACTGGCCATTCCAAGACTCCTAGACTTCCTACCCCTGTCAGGAGTTTACAAACATTTTGTGAAAAGAGGGAGAATCATATTTCCCCCCCAAAGATAGTCTTATTCAAGCTGAACCCCAATACTGGGACTGCTGGTCTGAAGGCTGGCACCTGCCCAGCCTCCCCTGTGACTTGACATGCACAGGAAGGGCCCCCTGGCCCCTGGCGCCGGCCTGCTCCTCACCTTGCCCCCCAGGCCCCTCCATCTCTGATCCCAAAGAAAAAGCCCTGGGTCAGGGGAGGGTTGGCGTCCACACTGACCCAAAGCCAGAGCCCATTCCCTCCAGACCTCATTTTGTCCTTAAAACTCCTGGAGGGAGGAATTATTAGGTCCATTTTACAGGTCAGTAATCAAGGCCTGGAGGAGTTGAACCACTTGCCCAGGGCCCCGCGGCTGGGAAGTGAAGAGGCTCAGATTGGACGCAGCTTGGTCTGACTCAGCACTCAGAGTCACCCACCAAAAGGATCGGTGCTTCTGCTGGGCGGGGCCCTCAGGGGACCCTCGGGGGGCTGTCAACAGTGCCCTGCAGGTGGGGGGGCTCGGAGAGGCAGAGGGACATGCCCGGGCCACCCAGTGAGGGATCGAGGGGCTGGGGTCTCCTGCCTGTGCAGACCTTTAGAAGGTACAAGGCTCCCGCTGGGTGGGCTGTCTCTTGTGACCCCAGGCAGGTGCAGCCAGCCCTCCTCCCTGGAGACCGCCAGCTGGGTCAGGGCCCAGCCTCACCCCGCCCTCCTGTCCTGGGCACTGGGACTCCAGGGGCTGCAGGAGGACAGCCTCTCCCTCTGCCCAGCATTTTAAAAGGTCCTTCTAGGGACCTGGAGGCACCTTCTGCAGCTGAGAATGGACCATGGTCCAGACAGGGCAGGGAGAGGGACTGATACATGGGGGTCCTGACACCCCTGGGGTCCCCAGAAATGCAAAGAAGGGGCGGACGGGGAGGAGGGAGCACGTCTGCTTTGGCGTTAGTGATGCATCACACAGCCCGCCCCACGCTTCCTCTACCTTCTTCAGAAAGTCCCTTCTCCCTGGGTCCTGTCCCAGCTGCTCCCCCAGCCTCCCTTCCTTAACCTTCAGCCCGGGGTGGGGGGGGTGCCCTCTGCTCAGACTCCCACCTCCAACAAGCCGCTCTCAGCCTTTCCCAGGTCCCTGTGCACGGACGTCCTCATTCCTTTCTGTACAACAAAGACCCAAGAAGGAATCCCTAGAGGGGGAGGGGAGAAGGCTGGGAGTGGGCTTACACTGACAGTCCTTGTTCTGGTCCCCGACAAACATAAGACAGGGCGCACGGATCCCGTGACTGCCGGAAGGGCTGACGGCCTCCAGGAAGGCACCGCCATGCTGTGCCCTGTGGGCCTGGGCCCTCCCTCCCCGCCTCCCTGCCCTGGGCCCTGACGCTGCAGGCTCCCTGCCCTGGCACCCTGGGCAAGCAAGTCCCCTTGGGCCTGCAGGGCACAGCCATTGTGAGTCCCCTCTGCTGCCTGTCCCTGTCCTTCCTGCACAGCCCTGAGGCCAGGGCGTCGGAGGCTCCTCCCTGACCTGCTCTGGGCTCAGGGACCTGCAGGCGGTAGCTGCACGCTTGGCTTCTAATGGGCACTTGGAGTAGACAGAAGCAGGTTCAGGGACCAGGCCTCGTGCCCTCTCTGGATGTGAAGGATTCTGTTTGTTTGGCCACGTTCCCCCTGCTGGAGCCCATCCATGCCTGAGTGTCAGGGCTGTGGCGCTGAGCCCAGCATGAGGGGGAAGAGGACGAGGCAGCCCCTGGGGTCAGGTCAGCACCCCACCCCCACCCTGCGAAGCCAGCTTGACCTCTGTGCCCAGCGAGCCCCAGGGAGGCCCTGAGGGATGGTAATGAATCATCAGCTCCTGGTGGCACGCAGAGCTTTTAAGGGCAGCATCATGTTTGTGCTCATGACGCCCTGGCTGGACACATGGGTGGCAGGTGAGCCCTGGAGGGGGTGGGACTCTGTCTTAGCCACACTGAGACACTTCCTGGCCTGCTCCATTCATCTGTCCAAACTTGTCTCCGACTGCACCCCTCTTCGAACACAGAGCTTCTGGAAACATTTCTTAGACTGCCTGTCACTCCTTCCCATCGCCATCCTGTGCTTGGGCCCTGGCCCTTCCCAGGACCCTTTCTTCTGGACCCAAGGCTCCTTGCCCCATGGCTTCTTGTGCTCTGATTGTCCTGGCAGAGAAGCGAGTTCTGCAGTGGCATCTGCTCTACAATTCAGAGCACCGTCAGGAAATGAAACTGAAAATATGGGCTGGTGGCATCTCAGTTTGCCTGGGCTGCTAGCACAGACACCGCACATGGCGGGTTTCAATGGCAGGAGTTGATCATCTCACGGTTTTGGAGACCAGCAGCCAGGTCTCCACGGGCCATGCTCTCTCCGGAATCGGCAGCATCCTGGTGCTGGCCTGCTGCAATCACCTCTTGGCCTGTATCTCTGCCTCTGTCACATGGCTCCTCCTTCTGCTCAGTTGCCCTTGTCTCTGTCTCAATTTCCTCTCCTTGGAGGGACTCAGTCATATGGACTACTGTCGCCCTGATTCCTCTAAACAGGATCTTCAGAGAGCCTATCCTTAAAACACCCACATCAGTTCATAAAAATGCTTTCAAAGATCCTATTTACAAATAGGTCCGGGGATTAGGACTTGACACATCTTTGGAGGGGCAGGATCCCAGCAAGTATGCTCAAGGTCAAATAGTATCTTAGAAACAGTCACAATCCACATTGGAAAAACAAACATGCTAAAAAAAGTACAAGGACAAGAAAAGCAGTTGGATGAGGTGAACGCCAACAGGCAGCCTCTCAGGTGGTTTGCAAAATTCAGGGGACAGATACACAGGGAGGCTTGCCTTCACTGAGAAGCAGAGCGACTGAGGGCACCAAGAAAGGCCTGGGCGGGTGCCACCTGTTAGCGCTCCGAGGCCTTCTGTATCTGGGGGTCTGGTTTGCTTCCGGAGGTGGAGGCACAGGCCTGGGGAATCAGAGTGGTGAGCACAGAGCGAAGGGGCCGGGATCCGGAATGGCCGCGCAGATGCCAGCATGCACGCCCACAGCCTCCCGGGTCCAAGCCAGTCCATCACGGCGAGTGGTACAGGCCCTCCACTTACCTCGCACGTGCTCGGTAGGGCCTGTACTTTGGTTTCCTGGGCTGTCCAGGCAAATTCCAGGCAGTGGGTTGGTTTAAAAAATGGAAATGTATTTGCTCACAATTTTGAGGCTTTGCCAGGAAAGGAAGACTCAGGGGGAAACAAGCTGACGCAGTGGGGAGGGGTGCCGTGATTCCAAATGCCTGGTGCCTGGGAGCCATGGAACATTCCAGGTCCTGTGCGGGCAATGCTGGCGGCAGCCACCAGCGCTCACTGAGCACCTGATGCATCTGGGAATGACTCAGGCTGCTTTTTTTTTTTTTTAAATATTTTTATTGACAAATCTTCACAAACATACAGTCTATACATGGTATACAATGAAAGGCTTGCAATATTATGACACAGTTGTGTATTCTTCACCATAATCATTTTTTTAAATGAAACATAACCATATACAAACATTATCATATGATCATTCCATTCTTGTTATATAATCAATAACTCACAAAATCATCACATAGTTGTATATTCATCAGCATGATTTCTTAGAACATTTGCGTCAGTTCAGAAAAAGAAATAAAAAGAAAACAGAAAAAAACTCATATGTACCATGCCCCTTACCCCTCCCTTTCATTGATCACTATCATTTTAATGTACTAAATTTATTTTAACATTTGTTCCCCCTATTATTTATTTTTAATACATATGTTTTACTCCTCTGTCTATACCATAAATAAAAGGAGTATCAGACACAAGATTTTCACAATCACACAATCACATTGAGAAAGCTATATCATTATACAATCATCTTCAGGAAACATGGCTACTGGAACACAGCTCCACATTTTCAGGCAGTTCCCTCCAGCCGCAGAGGCTGCTTTGAGTACAGCTGTGGTCACTCTTCGTGTGCCACATTGTGCTACCCTTCCACTTTCTGGACAGGGACATCGAGGCTTAGGAAGGTCAGGGAGGTTGCCTGAGGCCACACACATCGGGGGCTTTACCCGTTTCCTGGGGAGCGGTGGGGGCCCTGCCGTGTGCCAGCGGCTTCCCAGTTTCCCCCTGTGTCTGGTCCCTTGGTTCTGGAGGTATCCCTGGGACAGCGTCCGCTGGGACATGCCAGCTGGACCTAGCCCAGAGGGGCCCACACTCAGCAGGACACCTGGGGTCTGCCTGGCCACTCCTGCTCAAGGGGGGCTGCCCGGAGAAACCCCATTCCAGACCTCACAGGCCTTCCGATTGCAAGGAACGACGTGGGCAGAGTCACCCCCTTTCCAGGAAAAGCTGCAGCCCTAGGCAGTGAGAAATAACCACACAAAGCGCAGTGCATCTTCCACGCACAGAGGGGAGGGGAGGGGCTAGAAGGCTGTGGCAGCCCAGAACTGAGCCCAAGGGGAATGTAGGCAGCGGGCCGCAGTGTCTGGCGTGGAGACCCGGAGACCCCACCCAAAGCCCAAGCGTGCACCTATGTGCGTGTGCATGCATTTACACGTGTGGGTGGAGGGATGTGAGAGCAAGAGCAGGGGCCTGCCAGATTTGCAGGGCCCGAACACTCTCCTTTGAAAATGTCCTTCATGAGACCAAAGATGCGTGTTCACTAAGGCAAATGCGAGCTCTGGAGCTGGCTTCTCAGTTAGAGAAAAGACGTTACAAAGGACAGTGTCGGGACAACCGGTGGCACTCGGATCTGAACTGGACACTAGCCAGCAGCCTCCCATCGTGAGATTTCCTGAGTGTGCTGGTCATCCTGTGTTTGTGCCCGAGAATGTCTTTGTCTCGTGAGCAGCTGACGGGTCTAAGCAAAGGGTGTTGGGAATTTATTGTACTATTCTGGCAATTTCCCTGGAGGTTTGAGATTATTTTCAAATTGAAAAGTTGAAGAAAGTGAAATGTCCTTTAGAGTCATTATGGTGTTATTGGTGTTGCATGCAAAGGAGGAAGGGACAGTTCGGTGCTGGCAACTGCTGACCGCCTGGAGCCCTCCCTGTGGGAGGCGATGACGGGTCCTGTGACCCCCTTCTGAGGTCCAGCTGGCCTTCCCCGGTGGATTTAAGCATTTGTTTAGAGAGCATTTAGAGGTTTAGCAGCCGCGCTCTGAAGTGTAAAGTGGCAGGAGGAGGTCAATTGAAAATCGATCCTGTGAGGGGCTGGTCAGCTTCCATGTCAGGGGGCGCCTCCCAGGGCACCAGAGTCAGGCCCCTGGGGAGGGGAGGGGGGGCGCCTGCCCTTTAACCCTGTGGCCCAGGCAGTGGGAGGGCAAAGAAGAGCTGGAGTGCAGCTGGGGGAGGGAGGACAGGGGGCCCATCCCCCGATTCTCACACCCTCCATCCCTGTGGCCTGGGAACTCTTGGCTGACCCTGGCCGAGCCCTGGTGATCCGCTGCCCTAGATGAGTCTCCATGGCTTGCCTGCCTGTCACCACATGGGATGGAGAGAGGGTAGAGGTCATCCCGGGCGAGGACGGGGCTGGGAGGCCAGAGGGGAGGAGCTGTGCCATTTGTATCTCTGGGCCCAGAGCAGTGCTTGTTTTTTTATGGGTACCAGCAAAATACTCAGGGGTTGGTTGATGCATTTTCACAGCAAATCTTTACCTGGTGATGCCTGGGTGCTGGACCAGGCCTGCGGGGAAACAAGACCCTTATGTGGGGCAGCCCAGGGCTGCAGACGCCCTGGAACACAGAGGAGTGACGTTCCAGTGATACCAGCCTGAAGGATGCCCAGAAAGCAGCTAAGGATAGGAAAAGAGATTGAGACCACGACCCGGTGCAGTCCTCCGGGGGCCCCAGCTCTGCTGACAATGCCTAGACATTCTTAGTAATTTTACTGTTGAGCCTAAGCGAAGTCCTGGGCCATGTGCATGGAGCTTTCCTGGCACCCCCTGAGCACAGAATTTCCGTGGACCCTGTGTGGGAGCGTCTCGGCCTGAGTGAGGGTGGGCTGGGGGTGCTGCCAGCCCCGACAGGCCCCGCTTTTCTTTTTTTTGACTTATTTTTTTGCATGGGCAGGCATCGGGAATCAAACCCGTGTCTCCGGCATGGCAGGCGAGAATTCTACCTGCTGAGCCACCATGACCCACCCCCTGCTCTTCTTTTGAGATGGAACTTGCCTCCAATGCAAGTTCGAAGACGCTGGCCCTCTAAGACACACAAGCAGCAGAGGGGTCCCACAGGCCCTTTCTCATTCCTGTGATGTCCCTTGATCACCCAGCCACTTACACTGATGACACAGGAGGAAAGAAAAAGAAGGGCATCCCTGAGCTCCTTCCCCGTGGGTCCTTCCTTCCTCCCGTAGGCCAGAGGCTCCGCCCGAGTGTGGCGGGACATGCGTTCTGGGAGGTGCAGCAAGGGCAGCCGAGTTAGCTTCACACAGTGTTCTGTAGGAACAGGTTGTATGCACGAGACACAAATTCCGCATACACGTTAAATGATTTTTAGTCGCGTTTAAAACTGGCTGTAAAGATGAACCATAAAATTCATGCTTATGATTAACAATTTTAATTTTTCTTTACTTGGAATGGCATGTTTAAGTGCCCCTTCCTGCCAGGGTCTGCAGGAGCTGAGCTTAGGGAAGCTGTTTGAGCTTGCCGCGTCTGGCTGTTGTCCACCCAGCCCACCCCACCTCCGGAGGCACTTGGGAGCCTGGCTGGGGTCTGTCCTTTGTCCTTTCACTCATTAGTCCTGCCCTCCTGGTGTCAGGGGAGGGGCCACCCTCCACTTAAAAGCACAGATGATTCAAGTCAAAGCTGGTGCTGATGGAAGCGCTTCCTTACCTCTGGAGGGAGGGCAGTCCCCAGCTGCCTCCCCTTTGAGCTCCAGCTCCAGTCCACCTCAGCGTGAAGGTGTAGGGGGTGCTTCCTGGGGATGGGGTTACCCATACCTGGAAATGTGCAGGCTGCTAACAGGGGTGAGGGCCCACGGGACTGCTGTCAGGGTCCCCAGGCTCCCTCACGTTTGCACTTGGTGGAAAAGGACCCCGTTCTTGGTCGGGACTAGGGAACATGAAACTGCAGAACAGGAAATCTGAAACATTCACAGAGCCAAGACAGCTTTCCACAGGAGCAGCTGAGCATCTGCACTGCTCCCTCAGGCGGCCACCTTTATGGGCATAAGGCAATGAATAGGAAGACTCTGAGCAGCCAAGGCATCACACCCAGGTCTGTCCAGCCAACCATCCTTCTGTCTGTCATTCATCCATTTGTCCAGTATCAGTCCATCCATCCATCCACCACCC
>PVIY010058973.1:0-12244 GCA_004026745.1 Myrmecophaga tridactyla | reverse complement strand
GTTGCTTTTCCTTAAAACCCAATCTCTAAGGCCATGAGGGAGGTGGTGGGGGGAGGCAGGGGACAGGGACACCCTGCATTAAAGAGTGACCTTGCTAAGTCTACCTCCAGCAGAGATCTTTCCCTCCTCTCCCCCACTCCCTTCCCCCTTCCCCAAGCCCCCTTTGTCCCATGCCACTAGCCTTGTAAACACACATCAGGTCTAGTTCCTTCTCCCTGTCTCCTCTGCTCACCCTGCTTGAGGTGCTAATGAACCCCAGAAGCCACCAGGTCAGCCTGGTGGATGTGGGGGCGTGGGCATCCCAGGAGAGTAATGGGCCTAGGGTCCTTCCTATGGAGGGGTCAGGGCCAGGGAAGCTGGTGGAGAGGACTTTCCACCCGTCCCTCCTCGGAAGAGCTTGGAATGCTTGAAGTTTGTGTTGTCTGCATGGTGAGTCTGAGGACCGTGGGCGGGGTGGGGGGTGGGGCGGGGTCCGCTTTGGAAGCTTCTCTTTTCTCCTGGGCCTGTCAGAGGCCTAGAGGGTCTTTGATTCCGGCTTGAGGCCTGGCCATCCCAGGGCTTCTTCACGTCCTGGAAACTCATCCTTCAGGATCTCGTTTGACCCTGTCACCTGGGCTAGGTGGAGGGCACTTGGCCACATCTGGGCAAGTGGTTCCCAGCAGAAAAGCCTGGCAGAAGAGTCAGATTCACTAGCTAGTTCCCACTCACTTTAGGCAGTGTTTTCCAGAGGGTCAGAATAGTGTGTGTGTGTGTGTACGTGTGTGCATGCATGCGTTTTTTTTTTTGGCATGGGCAGACCCCAGGCATGTATTTCGACTTTATCGTATTAGCCTGACCCAACCAAGGTAGTGTGTTAGCTCTCTTCTTGTTCGTAAATTGTACATGTCCATCTCTTCTCGTGACACAGGACATCTTTGAAAAGCAATCACATGGGAGGGCAAGTTCTGAATTTCCTTTCCTCTTTAGCGTAATGGAGGCTTTCTGGGCTTTGTTAACAGCGGGAACCCCTTTTCCCTCTTGTCAAGGCCCCTGAGCTCTCTGGAGTTTCCTGGGACATTCCTGGGTATGCCTGTTGCCTAACATAATTTCCCGACATTCTCAAATGTGTCCCAGTTTGGCCGCTTGAAATTCTGAGTCCCAGGTGTCCCAATTGTCCCAATTGTGAGTCTGGTTGTGTTTTAAATAACACTACATAGTACACTCCTGCTGGCAAATTCTGCTGTGTTCTGGAGATGAGCCAGCCTCTACCTTTGCCTTTTGGGATTTAAAGTCTGTTCAAACTGGGGCCCGTGGTGATGGGGTGGGGGTGGGGGTAGGGGATGCTATATGTACGCTTTTCTTTTATCTCAAATGTCCCCAAGTTATAAGACTTCTGAGCATTCATTCTTGCAGTGATGGAGCTTTGAACTTCAGAGGATGGTTCTTACTGTCTGACTTACCTAGGAGAGGGCTCTAGAAATGTTTCTTTTTATGTTAAGCATAACATACCAAGCTGCCTTCCCAGATGGGATGCAGTCTTAGGCTGCTTATGAAACCGGAATGATTTTGCTCAGATATACTTAAATCACAATTTTACTCGATAATGATGATCCATTTTAATATTTTTTTCCTGACATTAAGTATATTTGTATTTCTTGTAGCTTCTCAACTCAAAGGATACCTGGTTTGATTTGATTTTAAAAACTGTCCAAGGTCCTGGGGCCTGCCCATTAAAAACAAAACAAAACAAAACAACGACAACAACAAAAACTGTGCAAGGTATTGATTCCAGATAGTATTAAGAAACTTGTAGGGTGTAGGGTGGGCCACTGTGGCTCAGCAGACAAGAATGCTTGCCTGCCATGCCAGAGGACCTGGGTTCGATTCCCGGTGCCTGCCCATGTTAAAAAAAAAAAAAAAAGAAAGAAACTTGTAGTAGTGATGAGCTTATCATGAAAAACAGGAGCCTTCTGTCCTCATCCTGTTTTATTCTCACTCAATCCCCAACTCTTTAGAAACAATCACTTTTGCTCATATTTTACTTCTTTATATCTTTGTATGCATATACCACCATTTTCTTTCTGTAATGATAAATGGCAATTTAGTTGACTTACTGCTGCTCATCTCCTCCATTCTCTAGATTTTTGATAATTGTATTTATAGTTCTTTTATCGATTATAGTAAATCTTTATTTTTTTTACATAGACCTCTTATTTAATTTCATCAAGTAATGGCAGCGACTTTTTAAACTCCCTCTAAGAAAGATGAGAATCTTGGGGTCCTAATGTACCTTTTTCTTCAACTTTACTAGTTATACCCCAGGGTCTGTCACTTCTCAGGGATGTAATGCTTGCATTCTGTTCTGTAATCATGATTAAATCATCTATGCCTTGTCTATAGATTGCTATTTTTGTTTTCACAACAACTTCATTGCTATATAATTCACAAACCACATAATTCATTTCTTTAAAGTACACAACTCAGTGTTTTTGGTATATTCATAGAGATGTACAGCTAACAGCATAATGAGTTTAACATTTTTCATCAGCCCAAAAAGAAATCCTGTGCCCATTTTCGCTCTTCCCTATCCTCCAGCAAAAAGAAATCCCGTGCCTATTTTCACTCTTCCCTATCCTCCAGCCTCTAGTAGCCACTCAGCTATTTTCTGTATAGATTTGTCTGTTCTGGACATTTCATTTAAATGGAATCATGCAGCACGTGACCTATTTGGCTTCTTGGACTTAGTGTTATGTTTTCAAGGTTCACTCATGCTGACAAATACCAGTACTTATTGCTAAATAACATTCCACTGTAATGACAGGCCACATTTTATTTATCCATTTATCATTGATGAACTTTTTTTTTGTTTTCCCACTATATAGGTGTTATGAATGATGCTGTTATGAACATTTGTCTGCAAGTTTTTTTGTGGACATTTGTCTGTAAGTTTTCAGTTTGTTGTATATATACCTAGGATTGGAATTGTCGAGTCATATGGTAGCTCTAGGTTTGACCTTTGAGGAACAGCCAGACTATTTTCCAAAACAGGGGTGCCATTTTACAGTCCCAACAGCAGTAGGTGAGGGTTCTAGTTTCCCTGGTCATTGCTAATACTTGTTATTATCTTTTTTTTTTAAATTAAAAAAAATTTTTTAAACATAACAACGTACAAACACGAATATTCTTATCGTATCATTCTATTCTTGGTATATAATCAATAACTCACAATATCATTACATAGTTTTATATTCATCACCATGATCACTTCTTAGAACATTTGCAACAATCCAGAAAAATAAATAAAAAGAAAAAAGTTCATACATACCATACCCCCTACCCCTCTCCCTCACCTATCATCAGCATTTCAATCTACTAAATTTATTTTAACATTTGTTCCCCCTATTATTTATTTATTTTTAATCCATATGTTTTACTCATCTGTCCATTAGGTAGATGAAAGAAGCATCAGACATTAGATGCTCTTGTGAAAGCTGTATCATTATACAATCATCTTCAAGAAACATGGCTACTGGAACACAGCTCTACAGTTTCCGAGGCACTTCCCTCCAGCCTCTCTGTTACACCTTAACTAAAAAGGTGATATCTAGTTATTACATAAGAATAACCTCCAGGATAACCTCTCGATTCTGTTTGGAATCTCTCAGCCATTGACACTTTATTTTGTCTCATTTCTCTTTTCCCCCTATTATCTATCTTTTTGATTGTAGACATCGTGCTGGGTGTGAAGTGGTATCTCATTGTGGTTTTGATTTACATACCTCTGATGGCTAATGATTTCATGTGCTCATTGACTATATGTGTATTTTCTTTAGAGAAATGTCTATTCAGACCCTTTGCCATTTTAAAAATTGAAATATTTGCCTTTTTACTATTAACTTGTAAGAATTCTTTATGTATTTCAAATTCAAGTCTTTTATCAGATACATGATTTACAAACAGTTTCTCCCTTGTCATTTCAAGGGAGACATTGCTTGATGGTATCCTTTGCAGATTGTTTTTAAAGCTGAAAATCAGTAAAGAATGTGTATTAAGTTCCGACTGTCACTGCTTTTCACTTCATGGCTGGTATACTTCATTTATATAGTCTTTTCTGCAGCTCTAGTGACGTGGGTAATTTATAGATTTGAGAAGGAAAATGGGAAGCATTTTATATTAGAGCACTGATTTTCAAATTTAATAAATGCAATACTTCATTTTTGTAAAAAAAAAAAATGTGACTGTGCGGGTTATTTTATTTACCAAAGTTACTTGAAGATAATACTCCTGAAATAATTTGGAGGTGAAGCTATCTTCAGGCATTAGCTTTTGGGTGTTACTTTTGCTGGGTGATGTGTTTTTGTTGCATTCCATTAGGCTAGAAGTTCTCAACTGGGGACAGTTTGTCTTCCCCATTCCCAGGGACATTTGGCCTTCACTGGAGATATTTTTTGGTTGTTACAACTGGGAAGGTTCTGCTGGCATCTAGTGGGTAGAGGCCAGAGATGCTATTAACATCTTCCAGTGTACAGGATAGCTGACAACAAAGGGTTATCTGACCCATTGACAGTGCTGAGGTTGAGAATCTCTGCATTCAAAGGCCACAAATACTTTTAAGGCTCATGTATTTAAAATCTTTTACTTAGGAAGGGAGTTTATGTTTTCTGGATGTTTGGAAGTCAGCTATCTTCCAGCATGACCTTTGGATATTATTTGTGCTGGAATAAAATTAATAAAGTACCTCTCTCTTTTAGGCTAGAAATTACTTAATAACTGAAAAATAATTTTAGGTGGTTTGAGATTCTTGGCGCTTGAGCAAGTTGTCCTAGTTAATGGCCTCAGGATATTGTTAATAACTGTATCATGAAAAGCTCATTCTTAGCCTTGAAATTGGCTGTGGTTAATATTATGAAGGAAAAATATTGTCGGGTGATCATTACAATGTTACTCCACTTTCAACAGTCTATTGAGCACTGAAAATATTTTCAGAAAAAAATGTTTGAATTGAAGTGCAAGGCCTACTGTGACATTTTAGGAAAGTTGTATCAGTTTAAACTAATGATCTCATGACATCTTTGTGATTAGAAATTCTAATTTCAATTCTACAATTATGTCAATTGAACTTTAACATTTCGCTGTAATTAAGAAATTAAAATCCCAGAGCTATGGTTTTCACTTAACTAAACAATTTATCAATCTAATTGTTTAAAAATAGATGAAAAAATTCACTTTGTGGGTTCCCCCCCTTCTTCCCGCCCCCCACCCCCCCAGTATTCAAATTACCTTAAAGAAAAGCTTTGTGGGAGTCTGTTGCATGATTTCAGCTCAGTTCAAATAAGGACACCCAAATAGACTGTCCCCTGGGTTCCTCTTTGAGGAAATGGGATCAAAACGAGATGCAGTTTGTAACAGTTGCTGGTAGGTATTAAGAATTTAGTCTTCTTGACAAAGGTCTTTCGAAATCTCATCTAACTGCCCCTCCCAGGACCGAAGAATGTATCCTATTAGAGTGGGAAGGGCTTAGATTTTTCCTGATGGACAGTCTTTGAATTTTCATTGCAGTGATCCAGTTCTTCTCAGCTTGTCATGCAGCAGTTCTGAATCCCACCCAAGTCGGAAAAAGTCAATTTATGGCCCTTCCAGTTTATAGTATAGCATACCTGGACCTAAATTTTTTTTAATTAATTAATTTATTAAATGTAACCACATACAAGCATAAACATTCTTACCATATGATCATTCCTTTCTTGATATATAATCAGTAATTCACAATATCATCACATAGTTGTGTAGTCATCATCATGATCATTTCATGGAACATTTGCATCAATTCAGAAAAAGAAATAAAAAGAAAACAGAAAAAAATTCATACATGCCATACCCTTCACCCCTCCCTTTCGTTGATCACTAGCATTTCAGTCTACTAAATTTATTTTAACATTTGTTCCCTCTATTATTTATTTATTTTTAATCCCTGTGTTTTACTCATCTGTCTATAAGGTAGATAAAAGGAGCATCAGACACAAGGTTTTCACAATCACATGCTCACATTGTGAAAGCTGTATCACTGTACAGTCATCTTCAAGAAACATGGCTGTTGGAACACAGCTCTACGTTTTCAGGCAGTTCCCCCCAGCCTCTTCATTATACCTTACCTAAAAAGGTGTTATCTATTTAATGCATAAGAATAACCTCCAGGACAGCCTCTTGACTCTGTTTGGAATCTCTTAGCCATTGACACTTTATTTTGTCTCATTTTGCTCTTCCCCCTTTTGGTCGAGAAGGTTTTCTCAGTCCCTTGATGCTTAGTTCCAGCTCATTCTAGGATTTCTGTCCCATGTTGCCAGGAAGGTCCACACCCCTGGGAGTCATGTCCCACATAGAGAGGGGGAAGATGGTGAGTTTGCTTGCTGGACCTTAATTTTTATTACAGCATGTGGAGCTAGCTTCTCCAAAATTATGGGGCACAGTCTCTTCCAATATGCAAGAGTTACAGGGATTTGGGGAAACTGGTTCCCAGGGCATGAGTTATGGTCTTAGTGGTGTGATGTTTGCTAGAAAAACTATAGTTTGGGGAAAAATTTAAATCTCTTAAGTAAGTATTGAGGCACAGTTTTTCAGCTTGTAAAAGTGATTTTATGGAATTAGTTTGATTAAGACATGTCATGTTTAATAGTTTACGACCTTGTGTATTGGCATCCGATTTACAGACATCTTTGCATTTCCTCCTTTGACAGGAATAAAATCTCTCTGTCCTCTAGCAGTGTTGAAATGGTTAATGGCATTTGAGGCTGTCCTCCATCTTTCTCAGGCATTCTGTGGGGTTTCTTCATTTTCTTTGTCTGCCTTGGTGATTCTTCTCAAATTCCATCTTCAAAGTTTTTTTTTAATTATAAATGTTTTTCTTAAAATTACATCAGGTATATTAAAATATTAACAGCAAATTTCTTTGTGTTACAATTGAGTGGTTCTTTATTGCTTGTTTTTAATTTCCTCTAACTTTGAAAGGTCTTACAATAAGAAGGGATTATTTTTATGACCCGAAAATTTACATTCATGAATCTTTACCTTCATTTTTGGGTAGGTGGTAACAACTTGATACTTAAGTCCCCCAGGTCATATTTTCCCTCATATGTAGGCATCGATGGCCAAGTGGTCTGCTTAATAATGAGGACCAGAGGGAAGTATAAAGAATATGTGGATTCCTGCAGGATTAGCAAAAATGAGAATGCCCATTGGGGCAGCAAAGGAGCCCAGAGATTAAATATCAGTGACAGGATCTGCCCTATTGTTAATGGGTTCATTCAGGCTAAGATTGTACCTAGGCCCACGGTCAACAGAAAATTACTTATTGACCTTGGAGGATGACAACTCCCCTTCTTTTCCCCTTTTCTCCTTATTTAGTGGTTTTGCACTCCACAGATCCAGTCTTGCTTGCACCTCACGACCCTGGTCTTTAGGATTGCCTTGTGGTTCATGAACTATCCTTTCTTTCCTGAAAGACCTAAAACATTGCTGATTTTCAATGTTTTAAAATTTAATGTGCATCTGTCTGAGTTTCCTGGGGCTGCCATAATATAAGGTACTGCAAACTGGGTAGCTTAATAGAATGGACATTTACTGTCTTGTAGTTCTGGAGGCCAGAAGTCCAAAACGAAGGTGTTGGCAGGGCTGCCTACCCTTTCATCTTCTGGCTTTTACTGCCTTGAGAGGCTCTTTGGCTTGTGGCAGGATAACTGCAATCTCTGTCTCCTTCACATAGCAGGCTTCCCTCCCTCTGTTTCTCCTTGTCTTTAATCCATACCTCCCTTTCCTTTCTCTTACAAACACACCAGCCATTGGATTTACGGTGTACCTAATCCACTGTGATCTCATTTTAACTTGACTACATCAGCAAAGATCCTATGTGCAGATGTGCAGATGAAGCTACATTGGGGTTAGGACTGGAACATGTATTTTGGGGGATGTGATTCAATCTACTTTTGTGTCCAATGACCCTGTTAGACTGCCTGTTGAAATCAGTTAAGGACATGTAATATGGATATTTATTTAATGCCGAGAGATTTAGTTTTCTTAAAGCTTAGCTCTGATATCTCTCTTTATATTTTATTTATTTATTTATTTTTCTATATATTTTAAACTTCCAATGTCTCCAGCTAACTTACTGGTTTGAAAATCCTGCTTTCCAACCTCATCTCCCATGACTCCTTTCCTGAATACTCTGAGCCTGCAGAACAGGTGTCCTTTTTGCTCTAGGATATATCTTATTTTTTTTCTTAATCTTTTGCTCACACTGTTCTCTAGATCAGGAATGCCCACATTTCTGCTTGTCAGAATCTCTCTCTTCCAGGCCTGATTGAAATCAGCTTTCATGCAGTTTTCCTTGATATTTTGGTTCTGTAGCTCAAAGTCACTGTTCTAGTTTGCTAGTTGCTGGAAGGCAATATACCACAAACATAATGGCTTTTAGAAAGGGGAATTTAATAAGTTGCTAGTTTACAGTTCTAAGGCCGAAAAATGTCCCAAGTAAAACAAGTCTATAGAAATGTCCAATCTAAGGCATCCAGGGAAAGATACCTTGGTTCAAGAAGGCCGATGAAGTTCAGGGTTTCTCTCTCAAATGAGAAGGCACATGGCGAACACAGTCACAGTTTCTCTCTCAGCTGCAAGGGCACATGGCAAACACGGCATCATCTGCTAGCTTTCTCTCCTGACTTCTTGTTTCATGAAGCTCCCCGGAAGGCATTTTCCTTCTTCATTTCCAAAGGTCGCTGGCTGATGGACTCTGCTTCATGGTGCTTCAGCATTCTCTGCTCTCTCCGAATCTCCTTCATTCTCCAAAATAGTTCCTCTTTTATAGGACTCCAGAAATTTATCAAGACCCACCGGAATGGGTGGAGACATGTTGGCACCTAATCCAGCTTAACAGCCACTCTTGATTGGGTTACATCTCCAGGGGGATGATCTGATTACAGTTTCAAACATACAGTATTGAATAGGGATTATTCTGCCTTTATGAAATGGGATTTTGATTAAAACATGGCTTTTCTAGGGACCATACATCCTTTCAAACCAGCACAGTCACTTTTCTCCCACTCCAAATCACCACAGTGGTTAACACCTTTTAAAGCGATGTTGGCATAATCCCCCTTGTGTCCTGAAAACTTTTTTCCTTGGAATGAAGACTAGAGGGCAGAGACCCAGGCACATTTATCTTGGCCTTGCCTGTGGCAGCACTGTGGGAGGAACCTGATAAATGTTTGAATTAAACTTGCTCCCTTATTTGGAACATCAGCCATCAGTTTTTATGGTGCTCAGGTCCATGGCAGGTGGTGTGTTCTGTGCAAAGTTCCCAGGGTTGTAGAGGGAGAGTCAGCTGAGGGATGAGAAGCCCAAGACAAAGGGCCATTCTCAGTAGAGACCAGAGACAGGCAGATTCCCCAAGGACCCACAGGCCAAAGGCAGGTGTCTCCTAGTTGCTGAGCAATCTCTGATCAGAATGTATCTGCCGCTGTAGGTCACAGCAGGGGTCAAAATTAGGCAGCATGAACTCTGGGAAGGAAGATGGATAGGTGGCCAAGCAGCTGGACAAGCAGTTTGGCATCAGCAGGTAAAGAGAAACCAGAAAATGGAGAGCGTTGCACCAATGTGCCTGTGAGTCCAAGGTGAACCCTTCTAGACCTGGACTTTCATAAGGACCGTGGGGAATTGGGGCTGGGCCGCTCAGGACCTGGCCTGCAGGTGGTTGGCGAAGAATTTGGATCTGCCCCTGGAGGGTCTCTGGGTAGAAAATAATGGAAGACCCTGAGGGGGTAGCAGTGAGGGTTGGTCGATAGGTAGAAGTAGTGAGGCCGAGTTCCCTGACCTCAAGGAGGGTACACATTGGCTGGGAGATAAGACTCTTCCACAAACCTGTTTACAAGCAAAGAATGAAAAAGAAGAGTGACGAAGAGCATCTGCTTAGAGGGTGGCTCATGGAGGGAGGCTTCATTGGAGGATGGTTCAGTATCATGGTGTTGGCAAAGGGTTGAGGGAGTGGCATTTTACTGAGCACGCGGGAGGGAGGGGGTTAAAGACAGGTCGGGTAAGGTTCCAGGGCCTTTGCTGGACATTCCCAGCTTATTTTTCTGTGTAAGGGGGCAGCTGGCAGGGCAGGGCAAGCATGTGGCTTCCAAGGGGGGCGATTTTTGTGCTACCAAAGGACCAGTTGGTGCTTTAAAATGTGTATTTTTATTTACTGCATGATTTTGATAAGAACGATAAAGTACGTTCAAAAGGAGACATTTGTCTTATGTTCCTGCTCTGAGAACACATTGGTTGTTTTTGTCTCTCCCACCCACCCCCACCCTTTCTTAATCCATATTTTCCATGTAGTTTATACCTATTTGTAACTCTTACATAGGTACAGCTTTGTATGTTGTTTCTTTTCATGGAACATTACATCATCAGTGTGTAGAATGTGGCCATGTCCTCATCCTTGTCATTTATGATGGTCGCGCAGCATTCCAGCCAATTGATTATTTGCTCAACCTTTCTCCTGTAATTGAATATTTACGCTGTCCTCTTTTTTTATCACTATTTTAAGAATCTTTTGAAGTTCTTTATGTGTGCATCACTTTCTTTTTCTTTTTTTTTTTAAGCCTTATTTTTTCTCAGAAATTCCCAGGAGGTTGTATCCATATTAAATATGACATTTAAAAAAGGAATTGCCGAAGTGCCTTCCAAAAATCTTGATTAGTTCATGCTTCTGTCACAATGTATTGGATCCACCACCGCCTCGCTAGCACTGGGTTTTAGACTCTTAATTTTATTCTATTGCCTTTAGTTAACTCAATCTTTCTTTCTCCATCTTTGCATTTCTCTGATTTTTCAGGTAGACTGACTTTTTGTGTTTGTTATTTTTCATATGGTTTTTAAGCTTTTGGCTTATCTCTTAAATCCCTAACAGGTTCCAGAGCCAACCAACCAAAGTTAAAACAAAACAAGAAACAGCTTTCTTTGGTTTCTTCCTCTGTAAGACAGTAGGGTTGAAGTGGAAGATTTCTGAGGCCCTTTCTAGCTTCTCGAGTCCTGTATCTTTGATTGCAGGAGCCAGAAGTTTAGAAGGGAGGTGGCATGTGCCGCTGGAAGATTTGCTGATGCCTGGGCTGGTGAGGTGCTTGTCGGGGACCTGTCACCCCTGGTCTTGAAGGCCACCCCTGAGAGTCACTCCTCAGGAGTCTTTCCCCATCCTTCCCTGCCCTTCTGCTGGGATTGGTTTTAGATTGGGGTTTTAGCATTGCAAGGGTTGCATAATGCCCCTCACCCCCAGGAATCTGCTCTGTGACATCCCTGTTGGGTGATGTCACTTGAGCTTTCACTGTGGTTCCCATTATGGGGTAGAGGGAAGAGCAGGAGACCCTGAGCCAGGCGTGTGGGCTCCAGTGAGTGCTTACTTGGATTAGCTGATGGGCTTCAGTGAAAACCTTTCTGAGGCTGCTCCTCTCTGGCCCCTCTCAACAGTGAGGCCCAAGCTGTACCACCCTCAGGTAGTTGGGGGTGGTGTCAGAGATGTGTGGGCCAATGCTAGTGTCTTAGAGGCCTATGATGGAACAGCCATGTCCTTGATTGAGTAGGTGAATTGTTAGAAAGTTCTTCTTTGCAGGGAATGGAGATCTGCTTTCCTGAAACTTTTCCTTCCAATGATGCTGGCCATGCCCTGTGGAGTGGCACGGAAGTCCACCCCTCTCTGGCCCCATAACCATTCACTGTCCTGCCTGTTTTACTCTAGTATGTTTTCTTCAAGCAGAATATCTCTGCTCCTTCACCTATCCTTTCTGTGACATGGGCTCTTAAATTCCATGAACACCCAAATCAACACTCCAAGTTTTGGTGTAGGAAGGAAAATTCAACTCTTTTTATTTTCAGTGTCTTATGGTAACCCCTTCTTTAAAAAAATTTTTTTTTAATTGTAAAAAATAACATATATACCAAAAAGCAATACATTTCAAAGCACACTGCAACAGTTTGTTATAGAGCAGATTTCAGAGTTTGCTCTGGGTTATAATTCCACAATTTTAGGTTTTTATTTCTAGCTTCTCCAAGACACTGGAGACTAAAAGAAATATCAATATAACGATTCAGCAGTCATACCCATTTGTTAAATCCTATCTTCTCTGTTATAATGCCACCTTCTCCTTTGACCCTTCTCCCAGTCTTTAGGGTTATTTGGGCTATATGGCATCACCTTCTTTTTTTTTTTTTCACAGGGGCAGGCACTGGGAAGCGA
>PVIY010058972.1:0-12243 GCA_004026745.1 Myrmecophaga tridactyla | reverse complement strand
AAGGGCTAGAATGTGAAAGTGTAATATTGAGTTAAGTGACCAAATGGCAGAAAAGGTCTGTTTTTGAATATGTATTTCTTTACATTTGCGGTATTTATATTTTAAAGTAAATGTCAAATTACGAGACTAAAGCACCACACTATAGTTGGAACTAAGAAGCAGGCAGTACGTGATCCTCCATCCTGCAGCTAAATCACAGTGTAGTCGGGGAAGTACAGCAGGCTGGCAAATTGCGGAAGATGATGCGAGGGAGTGAGAATCACTGAAACTCAGATGCATGCTAGGATTCCACTCTTGGCTCCTTGCTGCCCACTGTGAACTTTGCAGATACCTTAGAAGGCCCTGCACTGGCTTCACCCCAAGCACCCCAGGCTCCAGCCACTCTGACTGCCCATCTCTTCCTGTGTACACCGTGCTCCAAGCCTGGACATGTGTTGATGGCTCTGCCGAGTATGGCCACTTGCTCCCAGCAGACTGCTGTGATTCTTCAAGACGCAGCTTAAATATTACTTCTTTCCTAATGCTAAGTCTGACTTAGCAGTGCAGGGCTGGCTCCTTCCTACCTCCCGCCCTCCCTTAATATACACATTGTTTTTTAAAGCTTATTATATTATCTTTATCTTGAAATTTCTACTTATTAAATTTATCTGTCTTCACTGGACTGTATAAGCTGCCAGAGGACAGGGAGCATTTCTAATGAGTCATTGTGCTTGCAGTGTCTGGTAAAGAGCTTGGTAATAGCAGTGACTCAATAAATGCTGGTTTAATGAAATTCTAGTTAACTTGCTGGGAGCATCTTTAAAAATACCAGATTAGTACACTGAGACCATTAACAGAAGCAGGAAGAGATAGCTCCTGGATCAAAGTCTTCCCCAGTACCGTTTGCTTCTGAGTCTTCCCATTTCATTTCTCCATTGCCCTTCAAGGTAGTTTTCATATCAAACAGTGTTGAGTGCCTCTCAGTGTGATATATTCTGGAAATATGCACTGATTACCCATTATGTGTGCAGATCGGTGCATAGTAGTTTGGGGAAATTAGACTGAGTCTACCTTCCATCACTGCTGTCATGGATGTTGCAGTCTTCGGGGGCATAATTTTACAACGCACATGGCTAATGTTGTAAGGAGAATGGGGAAGTGCCCTACTATGGGGTCAGATTCTACTGGAGGCTTTAGGGGAGGGAACGATCATAGCCAAAAGGCGGTGAGGAGAGTTAGGAAAACATTTTTGAAGAAGGTAGCATTTGAAGTTATATTTGAATTGGGGGTGGAATTTTTTTTTTTATATTTTTAGTGAGAAATCTTCATATACATACAGTCCATATGTGGTGTACAATCAGTGGCTCACAATATCCTCACATAGTTGTTTATTCATCATCATGATCATTTTTAGAACATTTGCATAATTCCAGAAAAAGAGATTTAAAAAACTCATGCATCCCATACCCCTCACCCCTCCCTCTCATTAACCAACAATATTTCAATCTACCCAATTTTTCCCCTTTATTCCCCCATCATTTATTTATTTTTTATCTTTATTTTTTTACTCATCTGTCCATACCTTGGATAAAAGGGGCATCAGACACAAGGTTTTCACAATCACACAGTCACATTGTAAAATCTGTATTGTTATACAATCATCTTCAAGATACATGGCTACTGGAACACAACTCTACAGTTTCAGGTACTTCCCTCCAGCCACTTCAATAAGCCATAAACTGAAAAGGGATATCTATATAATGCAAAGGAATAACCTCCTCCAGGATAACCTTTTGATTCTGAAATCTCTCAGCCACTGAAACTTTGTCTCATTTCTCTCTTCCCCCTTTTGGTCAAGAAGGCTTTCTCAGTCCCTTGATGCTGGGTCCCGGCTCTTCCCAGGAGTTCTTTCCCACATTGCCAGAGAGATTACACCCCTGAGAGTCATGTTCCGCATTGGGGGCAGAGCCGAGTTGGCTTAGAGAGAGAGGCCATATCTGAGCAACAAAAGAGATTCTCTAAAGGTGACTCTTAGGCATAATTATAAGTAGGCTCAACTTCTCCTTTACAGGAATAAGTTTCAAAGGGGCAAAACCCAAGATCAAGGGCTCAGCCTATTGATTTGGTTCTCCCCACTGCTTGAGAAAATATCAGGATTTCCCCAGATGGGGAAGGTGACTATTTCCTCCTTTCTCCCCAGTCCCCCAAGGGGACTTAGCAAATATTTTTTTATTTAATAGCCAGATTACTCCTGAATATATCGGGGCATCACATTAACCTGTATAAACCGATAAGATCTCATGCCCTATTCAAGATTCCATGTACTTATGGTATTATACTAAGCTAAGCATCCAAGCTAAATCAGGTGATACGCTACCCAAAATAAAAATTTTGCACCAAATAAACATTTCTCCCTTTGGTCTCACACAGAAGTAAATATGGGCCATATCATCCTTTACCCTATATTCTGATTTACCTTAGTCTTATCCAGATCAGCTTCATTCATATCTCCAGTTAAAGTCTGATCCCTTGTACAACTTTTTTAATAGTTCCTGTATGGAGTAATGCTGACTTTCAAGGCTTCAGAGTCTAACTCGGAGTCTCAGGTATCACATGAATACCCAAAGTTTCTCAAATGACCAGGTTATATACAAACAGCTCAGTATCTCAGAATTTAAAAATAACAGTTACAACTCCTAAATAGATGTGACTGCTGTAAGAGTTTACAATCCTTTACAATAGGCCCCACCTGATAATCCATGCTTTCGACTTCCATTCACCAAGTTTGTACATTATAGTTCATCCATATGAGTGAGACATGATAATATTTGTCTTTTTGTTTCTGCCATTTCATTTCAGCATACTGTCCTTAAGGTTCATTCACCTAGCTGCATGCTCAACAACTTCATTCCTTCTTGCCACCATTCAGTAGTCTGTTGGTTTTTTACACCACAGTTCCCCCTTCCTTCCCTCAGTCTTTATACTCTTAGGCCACCTTCATCGGAAGTGCACATCCTCCATGGAAGGAAAACTCATTGGTGGCTTGGAGGCTGAAAAGCAGAGCACGTGGTCAGGGAAGGTGAAGCTATCCAATTTGGCAAGTGTGGAGAGGGTTTTGTAAGGACAATGTGGGAGAGCGATCTGAAAAGGAAGGCGAGGTGAAATAGTGAAGGGTGCTGAATTCTAGCTTGAAGAGTTTGAGCCGAATTGAAATGGCAGAAGGGACCTTGTGAAAGTTTTTAACCAGGGAATGGATGTGAGTAGAGTTGACCTTCAGGAAGGCTGATCTGAAGGTGGACAGAGAGTGAACTGTAGGCGAACAGACCCTAGGAGGGTGGGTATTTTGTTTCCTAAAGCAAGAGATAAGGGAGGGTCTTGGCCTGGTGTGTGGTGTGTCTGGGAGTAGAAGGAGAGAGAGAGAGAGAGAGAGAGAGAGATGACTGAACCAGTCTTGGACTGATTTGTTTTTTTTTTGCGTGCTGTATGGCGGGGTCACATTTCATTATTTGTCTATGTAAGTATCCCATTATTGCAGCGCCATTTGTTGAATTTTTGTTTGTTTTTCTTGTTTGTTTTGTTTTGAGAGAAGTACATGGACCAGGAATTGAATTGGACTGCTTTTATTGTGAATGGTCCTTTTTAAAATTTTTCCTGTGAAATTCCTGAAGATGATGCTCTTTTGGTTGAAAAGCTTTTTTATACATAGAGAAATGGGACATTAATGTTCCAGGAGGTAAAATTAACCATCCAGCTCAGTTCTCAGTGTAAGAGTATATCCATCTTCAGGGAAATGAAATACATTCACATCTTCTCCATATGGTCCCATGTCCTTGAATCATTTATGGTACTTGTCTCTGTCCCTTGCCCATGGAGTAGAATGCCAACAGGAACATAATGTTAAATTTCTTATAATCACACTCCTCTGAGTAACTAAGGGAAATAGTCATTTCCACAATGATGAAGGGTTTTCCTTGCCTAAGGCATCCTATTTGCATATTCATGTTTCCCATCCCTCTCACGTCTCCATCCCCCACCTCTGTGGATTGAGTGGATTTTATTCCTCACACAGAGACAAAGAACTGTTTGCTAAACTGGAATGCTTAGTGTCATTCTGTTCTTATCATGAATGAATGACCCTCAGTAACAGACTGAAATGGTTCCCAATATTTGTACTGTATCAATTTGTCTTCTAGAGAAATCATGCCTATATTATTTCTTTTTTATTTATAGATTCAGATATTACTTATCTCTGTGTGTATGTATGTGTGTGTGTGTGTGTGTGTTTTCAGTATGACTGGGAAAAAAAAAGCACAATGGATCAGGAAAATTGTTTATGGGGAGCTAAAAAATAAAAAGATGGCAAATTATACCTAAGATTCCATGTAAATAAATGGTGCTGAATTAAAAGGGAATGGTATTGAATAACCATAAAACCAGTTTCCCAAACGCTCCTGTTTTCAACTTCAGGAAATGCTATTTGAAGGGCTTGCTGTATTCAAGGCACTTAAGTGACGGTAGAATATAAAAATGGAATAGATTCTCTGGTCTCAGGAAACCTACGTCAAGGGAAAATGACGTGGCCAGTGGGCCCACCAAATGTTGCAAGGTGGAAAGACCCTGGAGGAAGACAGCATCTAACTAAAGGTGTCCTAGCATAGGGACGGAGCATTTCTTACTGCAGCAAGAGCCTGAGCAGAGGAGGCTGGCATTTCAGGTCACCAAGTCAATGGGTGGAGCTGCTCAAGTCCGTCCCAGCTCGTGTGAACTTTCCAGAGGTGTGATAACACCGAAAGGGTAGAGTGGAGGGACTGAGTGGCAGGAGGGAAGCAGAACAGCGGTACTGAAGTGTTCAGACAGCAGTGAATCTAAGAGACAGGTAGATATCCAAATCACAAACTAGGAAATATCTTGTTTCTGTTTACTCATGGAATATACCAAACAGCTTCCACCCAGGAGAAGGTTGACATAAAGCAGGTGGCAGGGCCAACTGGACTGAGGTTTGAGGTTCTGGTCTACCAGGGAACTGCAGAGCCAGAAAAGTGGGAGGATGACCAGAGGGCCACAGCAAGCCCTGTGGAGGTTCAGGGGCAAGCTGCCTGCAGGTCTTATCTTGAAAAGATAAGATGCCCACTTATCTTGAAAACCAGGTGTGGAGGTGGCAGGACCTTTCCCAGTCCCACTCCTGGTCCTGCCAGGCCTGAACCTCAATGGCTTGGAACCCAAGCACATTCGGACCTGGGCAGAATGTGGTCTATGAGGCTGCCTCTAGGACCAGGCCAGGCCAGGCCACTTCTGCCAGGACCCAGCCAGCTGGGAACGTTACTGCTTCCACAGCCCCAAACCATTCTCATGATTCGGGATTAGGTGCTCTTACACACTTTCTGTGCAAGTGGAAATGGGTGCTAGTTTTTGGGACAGCGTTTGTAATGTGTATCAAAAACCTTTAAAATCCTCATAACTCTTGACCCACCTTTGACAGGCTGGAAGTCTAGGTTAATGAAAAAAATCATAGATACAATCAAAAGTTTTAGGCACAAAACTATTCATTACTGCATTGTATATCACAGGGAAGAACTGAAAATAAATAACCACTATAGGGGGATGAATGAACAAATTATGGAATATGCACTTAATGAAATATTCTTACAGACAATAACAGTGATAGCAAAGAGTCCATAGCATATAATACAACATTTATATTCACTGAAAAAGCAGGCTACAGAATTGTGCATACATTGTTCCCAAACGCCATCTGGAGACATGGTAAGGACACCACGGGAGAGATGGCCTTGGAGGGAGGCTCCGTTAACACACTTTGGGTGCCCATTACACACCTAGCTGACTCCTAAGCATTTTCATATTTTTTTGTGCTTATATACATCAAAGTGGGGTGACTTGTTAATTTTAAAGGCTAACCTCAGAGAAGTTTTCTAATGCTCCCCAAATTTTTTAAGGAGTCTGAAGTTCTCAGGCTGTTCCGGCTGACCTTGAAGCCCAAACCCCCTCTGCTACCCCAGGCCCCTCGGCCGGTCTTGGAAATGAGTGGAATTGGGGCCAGCTGTGTCCACGGGCATGAGCGACTATGTGCAGCGTGAACGGAGCTCAACATGACCTTGTTTCGCATTTTACTTTTTTTTGTTTTTAATGAGAAATGTGGGACAGTAGTTCCATATATACACCATAATGTATATATAATATCTCCTTTATCAGTAGCAAAGAAAATATGCTTAAATATTTTTATAGGAGGGGAGGGGAGCTTAGACCTGTGAGATGAGAAGGGATTAGATGTCAGAAAATAAAACAACGCATTATAGAGTCGGGACTGGAGAACAGTTACAATGAGAAGATGGAGTATATAAAGAGGGATTTAAAAGAGTTTTCAGCTGAAATTGTTAAGGTGTGTGAAATAGATTAGAAAAGCAGGAATCTTTAAAAATGCCCAGAGGGTGTCAAGAGCACAGATCTTTCCCTAAAGGTAGGGATTAGCAGGAGCATCTGGAAACACTTCTCTTGGTATTAGAAGCAGCGGAGAGGAGGCCAGGCCACTGTTCACAGGGTGGGAGTGGGGCAGCGTGCGTTCTCTCTGAGCCGAGTTCCGTCCTGCCCTCGAGGCTGAACTGTGTGGCCTCGGAGATGCTTTCCAGCTATATCTGTTGTGATCACCTGAGAAAAAGGACCTTGTCTCAAAGAGCCCTCTGTTTGCTTTTACTCCATAGTTGCAAAGCCCAGAGAAACCTGAATTCTTTCTTCGCAATCGTGATGGGTCTCAACACTGCTTCTGTCAGCCGGCTGGCGCAGACCTGGGAGGTAGGTGAGCCTGGAGGCTCTGTGAGCACCAGCTGACAGATAGACCCGAGAGGACTCCCGCTTCTGACGAGAGAAGCTGATAAGCCTACTATTTATTTTCTCTTACATTAGATTTGCATATGGGACTCTGGGCCAATCATGGACTCACTTTCTTTGAGCCAGGTCGAGTTCCTCATGGAATGCACTGGGTTGACACAAGGCTCAGGGTCAGTGCTCCTTAAAGGGGCTCAAAAGGCAAGAAATGAAAGACCTGTCTCCTCTGGCTAGGCAAGCAAGCCGTGCATGCACATCTTAAGATTAAAGGAGATGGGCAGCCAATGCCAAAACTCATCAGAACAGGAGGAAAGCAAATGGCTTTTAAGGGCCTATAGAGAGTGGAATTTGAATTAAACCTTGAAAGAAGCTTTAATTTGCAAAACTGGGAGAAATAATCCAGTCAAATTCAAACAGCATACATTTAATACATGTTTTGACTGCCTGCTGTGTACAGACACTGCATCAGTGCCAAGGCGGACAGAAAATGGGCCTGAAGCTTAGAGCACAGTGTACATGCCGCAAAGGGGGCCTGGAACCAAGTCCCAGTGGACCAAAGAGGAGGCAAAGGGCAAACCCCTTCTGCCACAGGATAGACCAGGAAGACTCCAAAGAGAAACCCTGAATCGCAGGGACTGGGAGGTTGAGTATAGGGTGCATTTTTCTATAAAGGGCTAGATACTAAATATTTTAGGCTGTGTAGGCCATGTGGGCTCTGTCTCAGCTCCTCAACTCTGCCATTAGAGTGCAAGAGCAGCCAAAGACAATACGCAAACAAAGAGCATGGCTATGTTCCAATAAAACTGTATTTACGAAAACAGGCAGTGGGGCAGATTGGCCCCTGGCTGACCTCTGGAAAAGGTTCATTTGGCCTTGGTCACATTGAGTGTGAAATGCTGCTGGGACATTCAAGCTGGATACCCAATAGATTGTAAGACATGAACTCCAAAGAAAGATTAGAAATCAGTTGTAAATGACTGCGTCTTATCTTCCGTCTTTTGATTTGTCCTCCATTCGTTGATGTGTGTGTGTGTATGGCACTCATTTCTGAACAGATTAAGCTACCTGCTTGCTGTGTAAAATGAGTCCAGGTTCAATATTATCAAATGAGAAATCCGTTTCTAAGTTATTTAAGTATCTAATTATTATGGGTCTTGCTTCATTATTTTAATTCCTTTTAGAAACAGAAAATTCCACAGATATTCTCTTAAATGTTGTTAATGTTACCAGCTGGAATGTGTTAAATACTTACCAGGGACCATGCAGTCTTCTGAGTCATCTCCATATCCTCAGATGAGGAAACTGAGATCACAGAGCGTGGAGGCCCACCCCAAACCGTACATCTAGAAAGGATCAGAGTCAGAATTTAAACTCAGACCGCCCTCCCTTGGTGCTCTCTACCACATCATCATGGAAGGCATTGAGTTTTTCACCAGGTCATCCTACAGGCCGGCTGAATGCTCCACCCTTCTTCCTTAGGCCTGCATTTGTATTTGGGCGGATGGCATGCATTTTCCATGCTCCGTCATTTTACATGCAACGCGTAGATGTGGTTGATGAGTGTAATTCAGTGATTCGGGCCATCAAAGTGCACGCTCGGTTTCACTACTTAACTCCCTGCTGTGACATATAATTATATCATTTATATTTTTTAAAAAGTCAGCCAACACTATTATTTCTCACTTAACAAAACTACTAAGAAAAAGAGAGTATGTGTCAAAGTTAGGACATGAAACTGAAATCCAAGTTGTTTTTTTAAAGCAATCATCAGTGTGTGAAATAGCTAATCAGCTAACTTTTGACACATGTGGCTATTACTTTAAACTGATTTTAGCAATATTCCCAAGGACAGTCACCTTGAGAGGCAATCAGAGTAGAACTGCGGGGGTAGAGGTATTTGCATTCCGAAATGAGACATGTGAAAGCACAACTTCATGAACACACCCTTCTGGTTCTCAGAATAACTGACTTCAGTAACCTTTTCCATTTGTTTATGTTTTGTTTCGTTTTTAGAAAATCCCTGGGAAATTTAAGAAACTTTTCTCTGAACTCGAAAGTTTAACAGTAAGTATTTGGGCCAAAGGGGACTTATTCTTCAAATTAATTGTTGGTGTCTAATTTCTTTCTGGATTTCAGTGGTCTGTTTATACTCCACAGTGTCAGGGAGCTTAGATTGTGATATGAAGACAATAGCTCCTTATGGAGAGAAGCAAACCAACAGTTAATTCTTCCTCTCCGTGTAAAAAGGTATAAGGATAGTCCTTTTGGTATGATTTTTCAGAAGGCAGATTTTTAAGTGAAATCCTTTTCAAAGCCTAGGAAATGAAGCAGTATATAGTTACTGTGCAACTTAGTGTCTTATGCATTATTCTTTTCTACTTTTTACCATTTCTTAGGTTTAGGCACAGAATTTATCGACTCTTTTCAGAACACAATAAAACAGTGTTCTTTTATTTTCTCTAAAATGTCTGTGCATTATGAGGGTAGTTTTTCTTTGCAGTGTACCTAACAAAAGACTTTGAGGTTACCTCATGATAAAAATTATGCAGAAGAAACTGTGCTTAAAGAACCTTTTTGAGGAAAATAATAGGGCAATCAAAAGGTGTCTCTCTTTTGCAGTCGTTTCCCATTATTGTAAACTAGTAACTTGAGTTTCATTCATTGCCTGGATTTCCTGCCCTAATTTAGTGAGTTTATTCTCCTAGGAAACCTTTATCTACTTCATTCTTAGAACAAACCTTTTTATATCTAAATCATGTGCAAATTGTATAGCAAAGGTAGATTTAGAATGGTTTCTTATAGCATATTGATTTTTCTCTTTCTTTACAATCCGCTTGGTTCGAAAGGATCCTTCCCTGAATCACAAAGCCTACAGAGATGCATTCAAAAAGATGAAGCCACCAAAAATCCCTTTCATGCCCTTATTGCTTAAAGGTAACGATTTTCCATTTTTTTTTGTGCTATGCAATCCCATCTTCCAGGAATTTATCACTCTTAGCTATAGAGGGCAAAAAAAATGGTCTTTCAGTTTATTTCTTTACAGCAGTCTTGACATTTCATACCTAATTGTGTGTGCTTGTGATTTTTAAAATACTCAGCTCTTTCTGGGATACTGAAAAAACTTAATTTTGCTTGAGAAGCCATCGAAGCGTTTTCACTCGACTCATAAAATATTGCATGAGAAACTTTTGTGCTTTTATTTTATTCTGCTTCTAAGTACTCGATTATTTCCTTTGATGGTACAATCCATTTAATTCATCCAAGAGCAAGGCTGCATAAAAAACCCAGATGGCGATCAATCCTGCACTACATTTGCCATCTAAACTACCAGACATAGCCCACGACCTGCTGGCTGGCTGAGAAATATCTTGGGTCAACACGAGCACTAGGGTGTATGAAAATTATTGGTAGATTATATACTTTCTTCTTTCCAGTGTGGAATCCAGCTGGGAAAGTATTTGACAGCTCAAAAATAGTCCAGGGGCTTCTCTTCTGTAAGTCAACAAATAATTCATGATGGCGTTAGTTAAGTTTACTAATGAGATCTCATTGGTCTCTCTTTTAAACCAAAGGGATTAATGAAAGGGAAATTCTTTGGAGTCTGGCCTACACTACTGACATTCATTCGCATGTCCTTCCTGATGTGTTTTTCAGAGAAAGGGGGTTAGGCATCCTTCTTGGCTACATTTTGATTCCTTCAAAGGATTTTCTAAGAATACTCTTTCATCCAGCCTTTGCCCTTCGGAGGCCTCTAATTTCTGCTGGGTCAGGCCCCAGTGACAACCATAAGTGTGATTCTGGAAGTGAATTGCATGGAAACTGGATTGCTGGTTGGCCTGGCCGTCCCACCACCCTGGCATTCCCCTCCAGCAGTAAAGATGAGATTCCCTCTCCAGCTTCACTCAAGAACAACCTGAGCTTGGAGAATTACTGTGAATTCATATGCGTCCCTACAGCTACACATTTAGTCTTCATCTAATATAGAACAAGAATCTCCAAGAAACAAGAATATGGTAGTAACACAATTTAGAAAAGCATAGAGTGCTTCATTCGAGCTGTAAATATTCTGTCAAATGTAGATGGATGAAATAAGGAAATATTACACTGGCAAAAGAACAATTTAAAAGTCCATTTTAGTATTCATGTTGATTTGCTTTTAAGATAAGTTTGTTCAGGCTTACGATTTTTATTTGAAAAATAAGAGGCCTATGATTGATTGATTGATTGATTGATTGATTTGCATGGGCAGGCACCGGGAAGCAAACCCGGGTCTCCAGCATGGCAGGTGAGAACTCTGCCACTGAGCCACCGTGGCCGGCCCAGGCCTATGATTTTTATTTGTAAATAAAATGCCTTCAATGGGGGCTGGCATTGATGGGGGAGGGGGTAAGCAGTAAGTAATACAGAATCATTTAGATACAAATGGGCACAATAAGAAATGAGAGAGGACAGATCTGGGAAAGAAAGTTTAAGAAGAAAAAAATTTGAAACATATTTTTAAAGTAATGAGAAATTAGTTAACAATCTCTTTAACTTCATTAAGTATGAGCATAGCATTCTGCTATACATTAGTGGTTTTCTCCAAAAAAAAAATTTAATGCAGTCAAGTGTCTCATACTTACATCTTAGCTTGGATGCAATTTTCTGCTCTACTGAGTTTCTCTAGACCTCATTGTTGGCAGCAAAACAAATTTCTCTTTTTTCTTCTGAAAATACATTTAGTGATTCTAAAAGAACAAGCAGTAAATTAAACATTTTTTCTTTTTTTTCATTAAATATCTTCTCAAGTTTAAGTAAGCACTTAATTTATTTTTCCTTTATCTTAATTTTTGTCACTTTAAAAATAAAAGTTATTTGTACTTTTGTATTTCCCCATTTTTGTGTAGAATAATTTCCAAAGAAAAAGAGGTTGAAAATTAAATATATGTAGGTATCATGCCGAGAATAGAATTTCAGAAAAAAAGGAACATTGTCTTGGATTTTTAAACTGCATAATAAAATGACAATTAACTCTTTTAGAGCAACCATCTTAATTTTTAATGAAGACTCTTTTTTCCCTTCTCTTGTGCCTACTATTGGGCTGCTTTTAACTAAAGAAATAGGACAAAGTTGAACTCCTTAGGTGTCTAAAAAGAATAAGACCTCTCGTGTGTCTTTTTTTTTTTAAATAGTCAATTCCCAGTAAACATGCAGATTATAAACAAGTATACAAATGTGAGGCTCCTTCCAGCCATCAGCTTTACTATTTGCCAGGGAACGTCTTGCCTTTTTATCCTCTTTGTCCCCTGTTCCGGTGTGGAAACTGATTTGGAGATGTTAAAGCAGTGTGGAGGAAAGGGTCCCGCTGAGTTAAGGGTCAGGGAAACCTTCAGGTCAAAAGCCAGTAAGTGGGCGGGCCATGGTGGCTCAGCAGGCAGAGTTCTC
>PVIY010058971.1:0-12248 GCA_004026745.1 Myrmecophaga tridactyla | reverse complement strand
TTTTTTTTTTTTTTTTCCTTTCCTGCTTGGTATATGGCAAAGGAAACGTGCAATTTAAACATCAAACAGAAAGCTTTCTTTAAGTACTTAGATGGAAAAACTGTATCTTAACAGACTACAAGGTAGTTGTACAAATTTAGGATGTCTTTAGGGGAGCTTAACTGTAATTTTGTCTTCTAAAATAGAAGGTGGAAAAGGTGACTCCTCGGGGAGAATGAAATGAATTAAAATGGGGTTGATACTGCTGAGCCGGGATTCGGCTGCGCTGTTATATGATGCTGCCAGGCAGGAAAGCGCTGATGGAATTGGAAGGGGTGGGGGGAAGCCCCTGGGACGCAGACCTAGGAGTCCCACTAAGCTGGGACAGACGGTGGGAGAGGTGGGTCAGTCTGGGGTTCTTTGATTAAGACCAGCTCTTGCTGGCATAAGCAATGGGGAAATTTAACTGGAAGATTCTAAAGGTGGTGAATGGAGTTGAAGGCCATCTGGAGAACCAGGCTGAGAAAAGACAGGATCTGAGCCTCTTGATAACGGGAACTGACGGGCTGGCACTCCAGGGTCTCCCAGGGAGAAGAAGTCCCCTCCAACCATCTTCCATTCCCATGTCACCCCATCCAAGGTTGATCCCAGGGGTAAATCTGCTTTGGTGAGCATTGCGTGACAGTCACCTGAGATGCTGCTACCAGATGAGGCTGCCCACCACAGTTGACTAGGAAGGAGAGAGAAACTCTGTCTGGAAAATCAAATGTGGTCCTTGGAGTATGGTGACAGAGTGTTAACAGAGCTAATGGATGAGATTTCAGCCTGGAGAGAAAGATGGCTGGCAAAAGGGACAGGCCAGTATTTGAGGCCAGTTTATGAGTCATGGATAATAAGGGCCCACTTAGAAGAACTTAGAAAGGGACTAAGGGACTTGATCCCAAACCAGAAAAAATATCCAGATTCCAAGTAGGTTAAACTGGCAGCCAGGAGCGCCTTGGTGCTGTGTTCAGCTACAGCTCCTGAAAGCTTTCCTTCTGGGGGTGAATTTGGTCCCAAAGACAGACATGAGCCTATGGGAGAAGCAGGGACGGGGTGTTAGGGTGGGAGCATGTCAATGAGAAAGGAGGAGAAAAGGAGAAGCTCTGAGAAAGCAGTCTGTAAATTACTGGGCAGGTGAGAATGATGGTGGGAAACAAGACTATAGAAAGTTCTGAACAGCTTCACGTTTAAGTCTGGTCATCCCAGGTGTGGTGTCTAAGGACCTTACACTCGGAGGGCCTCTGTGTTGGCTCAGGTACGGGTAGGCACCAGGACATGGGGCACAGAAGAGACGGGTCCTCAGCCTTGTCCTTGCCTTATTCGTTCCCTTGAAGTGGATGAGGGACACCAGCCATGCCAGCCTCCACCCAGCCCGCAGAGAGACGCAGCCTCTCTCCCACCTGATAGTTCCAGCCCAAGTCCCAGGTTGGAGTCTCAGTGAGCCAATGTGGGGCACTTGCCAGAGTCCACAGAGAATGAACTCCACTGTAGGGCCAGTCCTGTATCACCCATGAGGACTCAGAGGGGCAGGGCCCCCAGAGAACTCCAGAAGGCTCTTCCCAGAAGAGGGGAAAGGATCTTAGGTAGCCGGCTACAGCAAAGGGCCACCGTGGACCAGTTCAGTGTCATGTAGCCCTTCAAAACATAGGGCTAAAGCATTTCTCTACACTGGGCTGCCTGAGAGTTCGAGCAAATTGGTTGAGCTGAGAAATGTCTTGGCAAATCCCTTCCTAACCTGGAGACCAAGGAAATGTGTTTATAGGTGTAGCATACATTTCACTCTCAGGCCAGATTCTCCAAACGCATTCTTTCCTGCTGGGAACTACAGTTCAGGAAATGCCCCTTTCACAGCCTGCCCCTGCTGGAGCCCCTCCCCTTGGGGCCGCCCCTTGCCTGCCCCCCTTCTGCTGCAGGGTCTATGCCCCGCCAAGGCCGGGGTCTGACAGGTCTGCTCTTATCCAGGGAGCTCTTATCTTAGGAGAGGCTTATTAACTACTTGCACGCTTTGATCCTGGGCCCCAAGAAGTGCCACAAGGAGTGCAGGGCCACGGGCGGGCAGGGCTGCAGGAGAGGCTGGGCCGGGAGACAGTTTTCTAATCCTCTGCACTCAGCTCCCCCAGGACACCTCAGGCTGCTGCGATGGCCTTGGGCACCGCAGTGGCGGGAGGGCAGCGGGGAGGTTCTCCGGGGAGCAGGCGCTGAACGAAGGGGGAACTTAACGCTGGGAGGCGCCTTCCTACCCCAGGGGGAGCTCCGAGGTTAGCAGCCTGCGGCTCCGCAGAGACGCTGGCCAGGCCGCCCGCCCCTTGCCGTCCTGTCCTGCTTGCCTGGAACAGCTCGTCCCGGGCTCGGGGCTGCCGCAGGGCGTGAGCATGGCATTGCTTGTGTCCGAGTCTGCCTACCTGCCCTGTGGGTGTCATGTCCGTGAGGCCGCGTGGCTTTCTCCGTGGGTCCCTATTTGGGTCTGTTCTCTCTGTCTATTCTTTTCCCTGCCCACTTCTCTCCCTCACTTCTTCCATCTCTCGGGTTCCCTCTGCCTTCTCTCCTGCCTCCGCTGCCGCCCTCCCCCAGGCCCATCCTTCTCTCTGTGAACCCCGTCTGGTTCTCCCTTTCTCCCCATCTCTCCTTTCATTTCTATTCATTCTTTCTCCCCTCTTCTTTTCTTTTCCCTACCCTATCCCATCCCCCCCCCAACCTCTTCTTCTATCTCATTCCGGGGTTCCCCATGTCTCGGCTCCGCTAACTCCGTCTCAGCCGCGTGGCAGGACACTGAAAGGCCACAGCGCGGGGGGGCAGCTGCTCCGCTTGGCCAGGCTGGCGAGAGCCTGCTTCGGGTCCCATCCCCTTCTGCAAACACTTCAGCCTCCCCCTGCGGGTCGGCGCCCTTCCCTTGTCAAAACGGGAAACCTTTCCCCACCCCCCAGCATCCCCCACCCGCCCCGACTCAGGAACCGGCTTCTCAGCTCATCCTAATTGCTGCCCCCGGCCCCGGCTGCCCGCCTCAGTGGCGGCCTCGCTGACAGAGGGCGCGGGGGCGGCTCAGCCCCTCTCCTCTGCCCCCCGCTCACCCACCCTTTCATCTCACCAGGGAAAGTTACAATCAGCGAAAGTCGCCTTGATCTCTTAGAAGCCTCTAACTACAAAGAAAGGAGGTGTCCAGCATCAGAGCAAAAAATCTCACTAAAAAGCCGGGGTTATTAAGACTTGTTAAAAAGTTTCTGCCACTGTGCTTTCCACCAAATCAAAACGGACAGCAGTGCTGTGGCGACACATCAAACTCTCCTTTTTAATGATTTGCATCTTCTGATCCTTAGTATAAAGTTAAAATAGTTCATGGAGGGAAATTTTGAGAGAGGAGTTAAGAATAAGGAAGAAAATAAAAACTGTAATCCTCCTACTCAGAGAAATCTCCTTGTAACAACTTGATTATGTCCCTTTCAGTCAGACGTGGGAGCACGTCTCCTTTTTATTGTTGCAAAAATCGGCTGACACCATCCATTTTGTTTAGGAACCTGCCATTTTCACTTTCTACGGTATGGTGAGCAGCTCTCCGTGTCAAGAAGTAACCATTATTTTTAATGGCTGAATAGTATTCTCTTATTCTATTACCTGAACATACTCAGTTCATTCACTCCTTCCCTTCCTGTTGAATATTTAGGTTGTTTCCAATTCTTTGCAATTATTTTGAAAATCAGTGGGCATGCTTGTAGGTAAATCGTTTAATCTGATGCTAATTTTCTGAGGAAAACCCTGCAAGTAGGAACGTTTTGAGCAAAAATATTTATATTATTACTGGTTTTAGTCAAATGCAGAATTTATTTTTAGCAAGGTGGTCAAATTTTTATTTTATCTTTTGATTTCTAAATCAGACATCATGATTAGAAAGTCCTTCTGTGTTCCAAAATCATCTAAATATTAACATGTCCTGAAACGAAGTGTCTTCCCGCACTCTTTCCTTTTAACGGACAGTGATATTAGACTTACTGCAGCTTCTGTGTAAAAACTGTCCTCTAGGTACAAAAAAACAGCAATCAGACATCTCCTGATGGCATTTTAGTTTCTCCAGTGAGAAGGAGGCTCATGCAACTGAACTTGCTGACTAATTATTGTCAGAGCATCTCAAGGATAATTCTGCTAAAATGGAAATGACTGCATTTATTGGACATCCTCCAACAGCGAGATGAATAACGTAGACTAACCCTTGCACCAGGGCTGTTGATTTGGTTGCTTTGGGGATACAGCCAGCAGTTAAATCAGCCAGGCTGGCCTGAGAGGACTTATTTCATTTTGCCAACAATCAGGGGATTTCTATCGAGGCAACCAACTAGCAATTTCTATTCTGAACATTTTTCAAACAGAACTCATCTTGTCCAGTCTGTAGTAAACAATCCTGCAGCGGAGACTTCTGCCTACACATTGCATATGTAAGAAAGGTGTTGAAGAAAAATACTGTCCCTGCCTTGCAAAATTACTTATTACTACTCAATATTTTGGGAGGGAAAGGCTCATTTATCCAGGGAGCAGTAAGAGAGTGTGTCAAACACTGTTATCTGTGAGGATTAAGTTTGACTGAATATAACCAGAAAATTCGAAATGATGGTGGCTCAAAGAAAATCAAGTTTGGTTGTTTTTCCACACATAACATAAGTCTAGAGAAGGCAGAGGAATCCAGGTAGTATGACTGTTCCAGCAAGCAGTTAGGGATCCAAGCTCCTTTCTGCTCACCAGTGTTCCCACCCCTAGGCTGGTGCCCTCTTCCTCATGGTCTGGTATGGTTGCTAGTGCTCCTCATGGTCTGGTATGGCTGCTAGTGCTCCTGCCTTTGTATCTGCATTCCAGACAGCAGGGTGGGAGAAAGAGGAAGAACAAGGGTGCCACCTATATTTTAAGGAGACTTCCTGGAAGATGAACACATTTCTACTTAAATCTCCTTGGCCAGAAATTAGTCACAGGGCTACACCTGGCTTGAAGGGATACTGAAAGTGTGGCCTTTTGGTCAGATTTTTGAACTGAGTTTCTTTACCAGGACGGAAAGAAAGAGTGGATGTTGTGAGTGTAACCAGCAATTTTTGCCATGGGCACTTTTGTGAAGTGAGGGAGAGGAGGGAGAAGAAAAAGAGATGGAAAGGAAGGGGAGTGTGATAGTTTTATGTGTCAACCTGGCTAGGCTATAGTACCCGGTTATTCATTTCATTATTTTGTGTAATCAGTTGACTTTAAGTAAAGGAGATTATCTTTGAGAATCTGGGTGGGTCTCATCCAAGTACTTGAAAGACTGAGGTTTCCTTGAGGAAGAAGAAATTCTGCCTCAAGACTGGGGCATCAACTCCTGCCTGAGAGGTTCAAGCCTGCCCTGCATATTTCAGACTTGCCAGCCCCTGCAATTGCACAAGCCAATTCCTTATATACATGTGTATATGTATACATACACACACATACATACATACACATGCAGGTAACAAGGAACAAAGAAAATAAATTGTTTCCTTGGAAAGTAATAACTAGTGGTCCTGAGTTTGGAAGAAAGAGCCAAGTGGCACAAATTGCTTCTTTCCAAGCATCATTACCATCTTACTTGTCAACAGATTGATAAATTCCCCAGAAACCCTGCTATTCCCAAGCCTTAGTGAAGGTCTTTGCCTCCTGGGAATCAGGTAGCAGATCAAACTAGACAGAGCTTCGCATGAGCCCCTGGAGATGTGCAGTTGTAGAGTGACGACAGTAAAATTGCTCGTGTTCACCAAAGCCTTATTTAATTCTCACAACCATCCTGCCACTGAGAAAGGATCAGCTTCCCTTTTTACAGATAAAGAGAGCAAAACCTTTCTGAGCCTGGGTTTATGGAGGAAAAGCATGCAAGTGGGATGTACAAAGACAGGTCAATATCAAATGAGGTCTCCTGGAACTTTCACCACTGCTTGGCTCACTCCTGTTTATCCTTCAGCTCTTGGTTTCAGCCTCTACTCAACAAGGAGGCACTCCCTGATATTTAGACTTCCTGCCAAGAGCTTTCCAAACACCCCCTTAGAATAACCCTCATCTTGCTTTACTGTCATTCCTGCATCTTTGTCCATCTTCCCCACTGGACTTCAGGCTCTGAGAGAGTCACCATTAAGTTCCTCTCCTTTCCTAATGAATCACTGAGGCCTCCTGAGCATCATTCAATTAAGTACTTTATGCCCAGCACCCAGGCTTTCAAACTTCAGCGGCCCCCAAAAACGCTAGAGACCCAAACACATAATCTATCGGCTCTGAAATTTTAATTGATGTTAAAAATATCAAATGCACATACCCTCATGACAACTTTCTCATGTTAAAGTTAAATTTGCAAATATGTCCTTTCATTTGCGAACAATTAGTAATCTTACCTTGTAAGAATTTCTGAGTACCCACCTGAGAAATCATAGCTGATTATGAATGAAAAGTGCCCTGCAGCCAAATTATGTCAAAAATAAAGGTACAAAAAATATTTCAGAAAATTTTACAGGAAAAAAATTATTTTGCAACATGCAGTTGTTTTAGCATGTTTGATATAATTTGGGGCAAGACCACCATAGGGAAAATTCTTAGGGGCTTGAAGATCTTAAAACAGTCTAAGCCCAATACTGTGCTTGCCACCTGGCAAGTGTTCGATAAATATGTGTGCAATGGACTCACAGCAGCTGGGCAGGGTTGTCTACTTGCAAACATTTTTTGTGCATAAGCAGACATAGGTCATTATTACTTTTTTAAGTCTCCCAACGTTGACTCAGTCTCTACCAGGTATGCAAACATCTGCATATGGCATTGCTTTTAAATCTATCAGTCATGGCTTCTCCCGAAACCTTGATCCAAATTGAGCCAATTCTTCAAACACAGTCTCCCTGAATCAGATCCAAATTAGATGCTCATCTCTTTGAAAACTGCAACCTGCTTTGCCCTGATTTCCTTGAGGCTGTGTGTTTTTTTGAGACATTTCACTTCTCCCCTGTTCTTTAAACTTTAAACTTTCTAGCTCTACGGTAGAATTCATTCATGAGTCCAAACTGGTAAAGCATGCAGGATGGAATAATGAGATTCAGCCCCAAAATATTTGTTAAAATAACCAGTTTCAGTTTTTGCCAACCTTCCTAGGATTCATTAAGTCCTTTTCTTTAATACCTTCTTTAATCTAATGTTATTGCTCATTCAAAGGAAATCACAAAAAGTAATGGGAAATCTAACAAAACTCATCTGCTAGGGGATATTTAGTTGTGTATCTTCCAGAATCTTTATAAGAAGAAAGCAAAAATCAATTATCTTGGAAAGGTGGATTTTTGTCATCACTGGCATTCGCAGAGACATAGGGCTTTACAATGTATGAAAGTGTACCATCTATTGAGAGGAAAAAGGGGGGGTTTCAAGCTCTATGACCAGAACTTCATAATTTCAAAACCAGATTTAAGAGTTTAATTAGAAGTGACTCCCACCTTTAAATTTTAATCAGAAGCTAAAAAACAAATAGTAGCATTTCTACCTGGGGAAATTAAGAGAAGAGTCTCTGTCTACTTAAATATATTATTAGCCCTTGATCTTAATTAAATGTGGTTATGACCTCAATAACAGCGTTTGGGAAGAGGTTGTTTCAGTTTTTGTAATGACTTAAGATGTTTTTTTCTCAAATCAACAAATACAGAGCTTGCAATGTGGTACCTTGTAATTTTTAATTAAAGTGATGTTCTTCCATTTGGAGTTTATGGGGGCAATATATTTTGTTCTCTATTGTGCTATGATATTTTTAATTATTTAGGCAAATATATCAGCTCAACCCTTATTTTTAACACTCAGATTTTCTGTTACGAAGACGGCAGGGAGAAATAAAGGTCTATCTAATAAATTAAACAACTGAATTTTTAAAGGTTTAATACTATCAGTGGCTAAAAATAGAGTTCTGGCTTTTATCATAATCCAGATATGGGAGACTTTCTTTATTAACTTCAATTAAAGGTGTTAGATTTGATTGATATGAAACAATGATCATTTGGATAAATACTTGAAAGCTTATTTTACAAATCAACTGCCTCTTTAAAATGTCAATAGAGTTGCTCTAAATTTGCCAGGGGCCAGATTTGCATTATTGAAAACATGGTTTCGAACTGGCTGTATATGAATATAATTATGATGGTCTTTCTTGTAAGCCTGAGAAATTAATTACAAGAACGACCATAGAAAATATTGACAAATGTTAATATTGTTTCTTACCTGATGTTTTCTAAGCTATCAAATCTGCATAGCTCTTTTTTATTTTAATAAAGGTATTTGAGATAACTGAGGATTGCTACAGAAGCTACCTGTATACCAGTGATTTAGAAAACCACACATTTCAGTTCTGCAACAGAAGTCGGTTGGATAGAGAAAAAAGTTCATGTATTTTATTATGTTTTTATTTTATCAGTTGGTCTTGAAGCAGCAGCCCCAGTCAGCCCAGGAACACATGTCCAGGTCTCAGGGAAGGCTTAGCACGGCATTCGCGCTATCACGGGTAACGAAGCTGCAGGCAGTGAGCGGAGTAACTAATTCAGGAAATGTGTTTCATCATCTGCACCCGTTGGCTTCAAAATGAATCTCAACGCTTGTCTTTTCAAGTTGTGAGACTTTCAACCAAAGTTCTCCATATGTTTAATTGGGTGGGTTCCTATTATATATTCTAATAGCATTGGTGGGACTCTCCTTATAGAACAAGTCCTTACATAACCTTAGCTTGAAACAAGTCTTGGATCCCTGTGCTTGGGCGGCTTACGTGAGATGGGGGAGTTTTGTCGCTGGGTTTGCACTGGGACTGCAATGGCTTAGCCCATCTCTTCATTCATTGGTTCATTCATTCAACAAATATTTAATGAGCACCTACAACATGCTGGGCGCCTTTAGAGGCATAAGGGATACGTTAGTAATAAAAACCATTATAAGTATCTGTCGTCGTGGAGATTACATTCCAGCAGAGAAAAGAGAAAACAAACAAATAAAATAAATAGCGTAGAACTTCCAGGGAAGACGGCAGCTAGGGAGCTCCAGGACTCACTCCTTCCTCCAAAACAGCTAATAAATAGACAGGAACTGTCTGAAACAACTGTTCTGGGTCTCCAGAGGCTAGAAGACCACTGTGCAGATCGAGGGAAGAACGGGAGGAGGAGGCTGAGAAACGGTGGTAGGGAACTGTGAGGAGCTTGCTGGGCAGCAGCTGCCTGGACCCATCCCCCTCTCAGGGTGGCTGCCTTGCGAGCCAGCCTCTGGCTAGCTGCTGCTATCAGGAAGGGGCATGAAAATCCTCTTCCTTAAGAATGGAGGGTTGGGAGGGAGGCTGAGAAGAAGGGTCCACAGCCAGTTACTGATCATGGCTTTTGATTAGTGAATTCGGATGGCTAGGTCCTGGCTCTGAACTACTGTTTCAAGTTACCCCCAGACAAAAGCAGTGGCAGCCACGGTTGCAACCCTGCTCCCAAGAGGGCAGAGTCCAGGCAGGATTAAAGACACAGTGCCTCCTTGGGGCTCTGGGGAATAGTTTGCTGAAGGGTAGCCATCTGCTGGAAAGGCCAGGAAAACAGAGCTTTGGGGAGCCATCAGAAGACTCTTTGATGTCGTTCCTGACCCTCTCCCCAGGGAATTTTGGAGGGTCTATGCTCCCTTTGTGGGTCCCTGCCCTGTTGTAGCTGGGAAATACTGACCTGGGAAGGTCCTCTCTGGGGTGCTCCTCCTCCCAGAATGTGCCCCCCAGGCAAAAGCAGCTAGGGACAAAAAAGGAGTGTAAAAAAAAAATCTATAGAGGCAAAATGAAAATAAACAGAATAGATCAAGATTCCTGGAGAAGAAATAGTGGGAAGGAAGCTTTCTCCTAGGGGTGAAACAATTGCACAAATAGCACAATCTTAAAAATTATACCACATATCCAAGTCAAAAACAAAATGAAGAAGAGCTGAAAAAATTTGATCAATTAAACGTGGGCTATTCTAATGATCTAAAATAACTTGAATTAATTGTCAAAGAAGAAAAGCCATAACACAAAGCCAATTAACAGTAAGACCCTAAGCAAGAGAGAGAAACTGACCTGCAGAGTAAACTTATCAAGATAATCAGATGCCTAGGTATAAGCAAAAATTGCAAGCCTAAGAAATGGGGAGATATGGCCCAGTCACAGGAAAGAATTAAAACTTAAGAGGAATTTCAGAATTTGTAACTAATCAAAGATGTTCAAGCAAATTTCCTAAATCATTTCAAGGAGATTAAGGTAAACGGTTAAAGAGAGAAAGCATATTTGAAGACATTGTATGAGCATAAAGAAGAATTTGAAAGTATAAAAAGAAACAAAATAGAAATTATGGTAATAAAAGGCACAATCGAAGAGATTAAAATATACTAGAAGCATACAACAGCAGATTTGAGCAGGCAGAAGAAAGCATCAGTGAACTAGAAGACAGGACAGTTGAAATCTCACAGACATAGAAACAGATCAAGAATGAAAAAAAAAAAAGCAGATTCTCAAGAAATTGAATGACAGCATAAGGCATATAAACATGTGTCATGGGTATCCCAAACAGAAATCCTGAAAGCAGCAAGAAAACAGTGATTCATCACAAACAAGGGTACCACTATAAGATTCAGTCCCAATTTCTCATCAGAAACCATGAAGGTGGAAAGGCAGGGGTATTTAAGTGACTGAAAGAGAAAAACTGCCAGCAATGAAATCTTTGTCTAGCAAAACTGTCCCTCAAAAATGAGGGAGAGTTTAGAACTTTCACAGATAAACTGACACTAAGAGACTTCATCAACAAGAGACCTGTCCTGTAAGAAATGCTAAAGGGAGGTCTGCTGGCTGAAAATTAAAAAGACAAGAGGAGAGAGGCTTGGAGGAAAGAAATGAAGATTATCAGTAAAGATAAATAAAAGGGTAAAAAAGAGCGACAAAAAAAGATATGGCAAAAAAAAGATAAAGTTGTTAAGTACTTAATGTACTTAATTTACAGTACTTAATGAATCTGAGTAGTTAATGAATGTTAATGGGTTAAACCCCTCAATCAAAAGACACAGATTGATAGAATGGATTAAAAAAAAAGTTTTATCCAAACTATATGCTATCTGCAAAAGGCTCACCTTAGACCCAAATCACAGATAAATTGAAAGTGAATGATTGGAAAAAGATATTCTATGATAAAAAAAAAGAGCTGGGTTAGGTACACTAATATCAGACACAGTATACTTTAAATAAAAAACTGTTGTAAGAGGCAAAGAAAGGTACTATGTATTAATAAAAAGGACAATCGACCAAGAAGAAATAATAATCAAAAATATTTATGTACTGTTTTAGTTTGTTAAAGCTTCTGGAAGGCAATATACCAGAAATGGAACAGCTTTTACAAATGGAATTAGTTAACTTGCACGTTTACAGTTCTAAGGCCATAGAAATGTCCAAACTAAGGCATCCAGAGAAAGATACCTAACTCCAAAGAAAGGGCCAATGACGTTCAGAATTTCTCTCTCAGCTGGGAAGGTACATGGCCATGTCTTCTAGCTTTTTCTCTTCATTTCATATGGCTTTCCCTGGGAGTATTTTACTTCCACATTTCCAAAGGTCTCTGGCTATGTGGGCTCTGTTGGCACTAAAGCTCTTTCCAAAATGTTTCCCTCTTAAAGGATTCCAGTAAGCAACCCCACTTTGAATGGGTGAAGACACATCTCCATGGAAACCATCTAATCAAAAGTTACCACCCACAACTGGGTGTGTCACATCTCTATGGAAACCAGCAGAAATATCCCACCTAGCAATATTGAATGAGAATTAAAGAACATGAATTTTCTGGGGTACATGATATGTACCAAACCATTCTCAGAATACATGAGGCAAATACTGGCAAAACTGAAGGGAGAAATAGATATCTCTACAATAACAGGTGGAAACTTCAATATACCACTTTCACCAATAGATAAAACATCTAGACAGAGGATCAGTGAGGAAAAAGAACTTGAACAACATGATAAATGAACTATACATATATAGAACATACATATATTCAGACACATACAGAACACTGCACCCTAAAACAGCAGGATATACATTCTTCTCAAGAGCCCATGGATCATCCTCCAGGATATACCTTATATTGGGTCACAAAACAAGTTTCAATACATTTTAAAAGATTGAAATTATACAAAGCACTTTTTTGTCTTAATGGAATGAAGCTGGAAATCAATAACAGGTGGAAAACTGGAAAACTCAC
>PVIY010058970.1:0-12246 GCA_004026745.1 Myrmecophaga tridactyla | reverse complement strand
CTTTCCTAAAGCTATATAACATCACCCACCACTTTGGCATCCCCTATAATCCTCAAGGGCAAGCCATGGTGGAAGCCATGCACCGCAGACTGAAGGTCCAAATTGAAAAGGAAAAAGCAAATTCCCCTCTGGCGACACCAAGTGACCTTGTCACCGCCGCTCTCATACACCTCAACATACTCACATTCAATAAAGAAGGACTCTCCCCCCTACACAGACACTGGGGGCCCTCTTATAAACCCACAAAGGCCCCATTGGTCCGCTGGCATGACCCAGCCACTCAAGAATGGAAAGGGCCTTCCCCTCTCCTCACCCAAGGGTGTGGTTTTGCTTGTGTCTTTCCAGAAAATGAACCACAACCAATCTGGATCCCTGGAAGAAACGTCAGGCCGGCCACGGTGACCAAGCTGACGCGAGAGATGGAGAATGAGGAATCTGACCTACCAAATGACTCGGGCAACCCTCGATGAGAACCCATCGGAAACCCATCCGAAAAAACATCAGAAGGAACTCTTCCGCCTCTATCAAGAAGCCCAAAATCAGTGTAACACCCCCAACCCCACGCTACCCCAACTCCTTCTAATAATACTCACACTTGCCTCCACAGGCTCCGCCGCAGAACTCTGGGCCGCCATCCAGCACCCCCCCGGAATTCTCTTCATCACCCCCGATAGTCCTTTCTTTCCCAGGCTGTTGCACTCGTCCTGCCGCCTTGGCCTTCCTTGCGATCCCCGCTTCTTACCCTCCCAAGCCCACCTAAACGTCTCCCTCACCCCACCCAACTCCGCATTTTTATTCATCCTTAATAGCACTAATGGTACCGCCCTCCCAACCTGCCCCCCTCCCTTCCATAACTGTATCTTCCATAACTGCAGGACTGTTTGAGCAGCTCCTTCCTGCCCAGCCCACTGGAGACTCGGTCCCCAAATCTCTATCCGAGTTCATGCCAATGGACACCCTCCCTAAGAAGCCCTTTGGAAAGTTCCATGTGCCAAGTACTCTCTCTATATCCACCAAGCAAGGGGCCTTGATGGGTAGGCTCAGATTGAGCAGGTAGAAAGAGCCTCGGCAAGCACTGGGCATTGACATTTTCCATCATCTTTTATGTGCTTTCTAACTGTGGTCTAAAATGAACTGCCCCCATTTCATAAGTCTTCCAACTAGTGCTCAAAACCACCTGGATATATATCATGGCTGACACAGCCCCAAGAGGAGAATCCTACCATAGGGAAGGAGACCTGCTAAACCTTCCTATTCAGCATCTGCTCCTGAAACTGCTGCCTCCACCACACCTGATGGCCAGGGCTTCCTGCCTCCCAACTGCTCCCAAGCAGTGCCCAGACAACCAAATCCCTCTTCCTCTTAGACCACAGAAGACCACGTGGTAATTTTTCATAGAAACTTTGAAAATTGTCTTCAATCTAAGAGAACCACAGCCCACCCTGGCAGTGCCATCTGCCTCAAATTTACCTGGATTGGGAAGGCCCAATTCAAGGAAATCTGCCTCATATCTTGCAATTGACAGGAGCTTGCCCTTTACGCAGGAGAAAGAATGGAAAATTAGAGGAATGGTGTGAATGTAAATTCATAGGATTTTACACTCAAGGGAACCCAAAAGACTTCATGAATGGTTTTGAAACTCAGTAACTATAAACTTTCCACGGCCAGATGGGATCCCCATGCCACATCAACTGTGCCACTTGTGTTTCCTAGTTGATTTCAGATGGACGCAGAGCTGTGCTGCCTTTCTGAAAACTCATGAAATCCTCCCCTCTGGCTCAGCTCTGTACCTGAGAGGTCAGGCACCCTATCTTCACCAGGACTGCTGCCCTCAGGTAACATGGAGACTCTGATCCCCACACGCAAGGGTCAGGCCACTCAGGGGACAATGCCCAGCCCTTGGTGATGTCCTTGGCCCCTTTGGGGCTTCTCTGGAAATAGGCAGACCCACCTGGAGACTTCCTCCCATGTCTGCTTCATGCATTCAATGGAGTTACTCTGCAGGGCAGAGAGGATTGCATGCAGGGAGGAAAAATTCCTCAGGTCTTGGCACTACTGTAGAAAGAGAAAGGAATTACCCAAGAAGTGGAGGCTGAGCTGGCATCTCTACTTCTAGCTGTGGCAGACACCCACAGAGACCCTGAGTGTGCACCTTGTTTCCAGACTGTGAATCGTCAGGGAGGAGGGCTTTAGCCCAAGTAAGGAAGGAGACCAGGTAAGAAACCAGTGCTCTGCTCCAGGGACAGGCAAGAAAAGTGCAGAGGCACCAAACACTGAGGGCTGAGGGTCTGTGGAAGGACCTAGACAATGAACTCCAAACCTGAGAGGTGACCAAAGTGAAAAGTAAAATCCAGGACCCAGGAGGATAAAGGATGTGCTCACCCACGGCGTCCCCTGGCCACCTGAATCCAGTGCTCCACGACGCTGGCCCTGTCCGAGGCCTTCATGCTCTGGTTCACGAGGCACGTGGTGATTACAGTGTTGGTAACACATTTGAACTGGCTGATGGTGGCCTGGATGGTGGCTGCCAGATGCTCTTCGCCCATCTTCACCCGCTGCAACGAGATGACATGTAGAGAGTGGAAAGCCTGGACTTTCCTGAACAGCTCCTGGGGAGGTTGGGAGTGGCACCCAGCCATTGCCCACCTCAGCACTGAGTCCACCACCCCCAGACCAAGGTCCGGTGTTCCAAGCTGCAGCTTTGCAAAGGGAGGGTGTGGCTTCAGCCTTGACGGGGGTCTCTGGGTTAGGTTCTCTGCCCCCTGAGATTGCCCAGCACTTCCAAGACTTAAAACTAAAACCAAATGTTGCCAGGGAGAACAAAACTGCATTTTCCTTAAGTCCTTCTGTGTTAGTTAGATTCAGTTGTCAACTTGGCCAGGTGAGCATATCTAGTCTTGTTGCTGTGGACATAAGCCAATGGTACGTGAACCTCATTTGTTGCTAATTACATCTGCAGTGCTAGGAGGCGTGTCTGCTGCAATGAGTGACGTTTGACTTAATTGGCTGGTGCTTAAATGAGAGAGGGCAACATAGCACAGCTAAGCAGCTCGGCATTCCTCATCTCAGCACTAGCAAGTCAGCCCAGGCCTTTGGAGATGCAGAAAGAAGTTACCCCGGGGAAAGTTGTTGGAACCCAAGGGCCTGGAGAGAAGACCAGCAGAGATCATCCTGTTCCTTCCACGTAAGAAAGAACCTCAGTGGAAAGTTAGCTGCCTTTCCTCTGAAGAACCAACAAAATAAATCCCCTTTTATTAAAAGCCAATCCGTCTCTGGTGTGTTGCATTCCAGCAGCTAGCAAACTAGAACACCTTCCTATGCAACAAGGACAGGATAGCATCTCCTGCCTCACATGCCAAGGAGCAAGCTGAACCGTCCCAGATAAGTGGTGGGGCCTGGGTCTCCTCTGCCAGTCCCCAACTTACTCAGCTCAGGCTACACCAAGGCCAGCGTCCACATAAATGGAAACTCAAACCTCCTTTGAATTAGTATACAGATTTCTAGAGGTCACATCAAAGCAGTGTCTCTTCAGGTAGAGAGGCAATTTCTAAATGCTGACAACTCTCCCCACTGACCCCTTTTTTGTGGAGACTGGCAAAGGGAAGCACACTCCATGTTCTGCTCATTCAGTGGTGACTGTGACCTCAGGCAGTTGATCTGTTCATACCCTACTTGCAAGAAGAGGAAACTGAGGCTCAAGGCTGAAATGGCCTTCCCAAGACATGGAGTTCAGGGTTGGCAGAGTCATCGTGGGAAGGAGGAGGGGCAGGCACTGACCTTTGGGACACATGATCCAGGACCTCTTTGATGCAATGGAAGGCCCGGTAATTGACCAGGAGGATGTTTATGTATGCTTGGTCACCCTCCTGGACAGCCAGCTCCAGGAGTTTGATGAGCTCCTCCCAAGCATACCTATTGTTGATGCACTCCGGGTCATTTCTTGCCCCTTTCAAAGGTGATGCTTTTCCATGCTAGGATGGGGCAGAGCAGAAGCAGGATGTTAACCTCTGCAGTGGCAACCCAGTAGCAAGGACAGGGTGTACAGACCTGCCTTTCCCAGACCTTCCATGACTTCAGCCAAAAGGTGAGACAAGAGTGCATCTACCAGAAAGATGACTCAGATTCGAAATTAGAACTGATGTGAGGGAATAATGAAGCCATGAGACCCTTACCATCATTCTGAGACCTGAGTGACAGTTTAACCTCCCTGCATTAATGCTTGGGAAATGCGTTATTCCCATGAGAACACAAAAGATATTCCCAGTCATGAGTTGAGGGAACCTTAAAGGTCGGCTCAGGGTCCCAGAGGTCAGAAGCCAGAACCACTGATGCTCGGGCATTGTGATCCAGCCTCCATAGTGTGGGAACCAGGATCTTCTCCACATATGGAGGGAGAGGGTTGCTCTTATATTTCCTTCCTCATTTACAAACCAGATTCTAGAGAACATGAAATCATACAAATACTTTGAGTTCATACCAACACCCTGATTTGTCTGCCTTGTACACTAAAGGGAGTTCTGAGAACCTGCAGCCATCCTAATCCTACTCCAGCAAATGGACAAATGGTGGGTGTATATAGCGTGTAGAAAGAGACCTGCATTCTGAGGGCCTGAAAGAAGTCTCAAAGAAGAGCAAACCCAAATCAACCTTCAAGGACAAGATGAGGATTCAGCTCTCAGGAGATGGTTGCAAATGAAATCATCAAGTGACTGTCTGAAATGTAAGAGAATGTTCACTGTACACCTGGACAGATGCAGGGAAGCAGCCAAACTCAGGGACTCTTGGCTGCAGAAGCACTACAGCCTTTTGGAATTTCAGTAGCTTCAGCTATTACATTCCTTCTGCATGTATGTGACCCAGCTGTCCCATTTGGGGATTCTCTCCTGGGAGTCAAGAAGAGAGTCCAGTCCATTAGGACACAGAGTAGATGTGCCTTACAGCACTGCTGAAATGGACCAGAAAGGAATCTCTTCAAGACCTCAGAGAATGGAAAGGCTGAACCACTGCTCTATACAGCCTCCCTTCTCAATCTGATACATGTTACTTAGGCCACAGTTCCTGGCATTCTGTGATGTGGACATTTTACATCACAACTGATAGCATAGTGTGAGCCTCTTTTCTTTAGAGCCAAAACCACCTTCAAGAGTGTGAATATCTGTAATCTTGGACAAATGGTGGAAGGACAATCAGCCAACTATTCCAGGGGACAGCAGGGTTCAGAAAGTAAAAATAAAAAGGGCAGCAAAATGCAAAGGAGCTCATGACTTAACCTGAAGTGAAAACAATATCATCGTCCCTTCTCAGATACTACAAGTGTAAATAATGAACTTTCTCCCTGGCAGAGAAGAAATCTGTACAGATTGGTAGAGTGAGGGTTCGAGGCCCAGATACTTTTGCCACTGAAGATTTTAGCTAAACAGAGGGCAAAGTTGTGGGGTGGGCACTGGGAGAAGTCACCGTTGTAGGATCTGCAACATTTGGCCCACCCCAGCTGCTCAGGGCACTGGGTTGGAGTAACGGCAGGGCCTGTTCTTACCTAAACAAAATTCTGGCCCAGGACTAGAGCCTGCCTGAACATGGTCTCAGGGCAGACCCTATGCTATTTATGCAACCCTGATGAGGCACAAAAAGGGGATTCTGTACACAACCCCATTACTCTTCCAAAGAGATGACAACTTCTGCGACGAGGATAATATAGTGAATGGCGGCTCCTCACCATCACCACCTGGTTTCCCACCAGCCACCCTGATTTGATGTGACAACACAAAAGGCCCATCAGGCCTCCCAACCCTGCCACAATGATCAAATTCCTCATGCCTCCTGCACATTGAAATGAGGAAGGAAACAGGGCTTTGCAGGCTGGATGGCAAAGTTGTCATTTCCAGAAGTGTCTGAACTTGGGCCACCTTGACTCACCTTTGGGAACCCCCTGGCTGACTTACGTTGTGTGGCAGGATTCAGCCAATGTCAACATCTAGATGAAAATGTCTCCTTCCCCACTTGCTTAGGGCCAGATTCTCGAAATTGATGAGTATACCACAAGAACATATTCATTCTTCGAGTGTCTCTGGGTAAGTGAGCCGGGTAGGAGGCTGCGCTAGAATCTAGATGCCTGGTTACCAGGGTTCCAAATTCTTTGGGCTCTGTCCACAAGGATGTGAGGTCACCTCCTTAGGTCACCTTAACTGAAATTTCTTAACAGAAAGGACCTCCATGAAGGCCCCTCCAGATTCCTGACATCTCATCCCCCTCAACCAATTCATCCCATTAACTTGTCCCAATTCCCATAACACATCCCTCCCTACAGCTTCCTGGGAAGGCCAGGTACAGAGAGGGCCCCAGGCATGAGCAAAGAGAACTCGATTCACATGCAGCTAATACCTCTTATGAATTTTGAGACCATGATGTGTGCCGTGTTACTCTCATCGCGGTGTCTCCCCATCATTCTCCACAACTACACAATAGGCTGATTCCACAAACTACTTCCTGAGTCATCAAAGGGTTGTGAGATAATAAGTTCATAAGCCATGTCTGATTGCAGGCTTAGGCACACTCACAGAGATGAAAGTATTATAAGAAGTGGTACTCCCTCACCTGGAATACCACTCGAAAGAATGCTGAGTGTTGCCTGTGGGATCCTGGGAAAGTCAGATTCCTCCTTGGTCTCATCTCTGGAGGGATAACATGAAGAGTTAAAGTTAAATGTCATTAAATATTATCCCTCTCTGGCATGAAATCTTCCAATGGCTTCCCGTTCTAATTTGAATCAGACCCAAGTTGTTCAAATAGGCCAATGCTGTGTATAGTCTAGGTCAAGCTGAACCCAAAATGAACTTTGTAACGTCTCCAAGAGGGTGTTCTATGGGCACAGTCTCAAACACAAGTCAATAAGGATCGGTGGACTAAGGAAATAGAAATGACAGCCATGGAGGGAGTTTCTTGTACTTGGGGAAAGGCTTGGCCTGTACCCAGAGTAAAGGGAGCTCCCACCACAGGGCTGAGGGAGCATGCAGGGGAGTGTCTTATGATAAGAACACAAAAGAATATGCTGCAGCTGATTCAGCACTAGGCACACTAGGCGTAAAGAGGGTGATCACTGGGACACAGGCAAGGCTGTCTCATCACAGTTTCAGCAACCCAGAGCTGGAGGAAGCCTAGTGGACACATGACCCCCACTGAAGCCCAAATCCTGGAGCTGCACCCATGGAAAACGAGGCTTACCTAAACACCTTCATTTGCACATTGTGTGATGGCCATCCATCTTGTTAACGTGTGAGAATGCTGGCTCAAAGGTGCAGAGTTGACTAATTATCAAAGTAGTTCTTCAGAAAATGTCGTACCTGATATGCCTCACAAATCTAATGTCACTTAATCCTCACCATTGAGTTACGATGGGTGGAGCGAACTGCTCAGTTTCCAAAATCTCAGAGGTCAGTTTGGAAATAACTGAGACTCTTTTTTTACCTGACTCACATTCATGCACTCATTCAACTAAAATCCTCAGAACACCATCTCTGTGTCCAACAAAATGGAGAAGTCTGGGGCATGGTCCATGACTTCTTGAAACATACACCTGGGAGAGTGTAGAGGTGGCATGTCCACATGAAAAATACTGACTTAGAGATGAGGAAGAGCTCTTCTGAGGATGCAGAAAGACCTCCTCTCCAGACAGTGTAAAAATCCAAACAGGCTTCCTGGAGGTGATTGTAGAAAGGTGTCACTGGGATGTCCAGGTAATGTTGCATACATACTGGGAAGAACACTCATGATAGGTGAGGAGCATCAGTAAATGAATGAAGCAGAATGTGAGAATGATAGAGGGAGGATGGCTGGGGGCAGAAATGAAATCAGAAAGAAAGATAGACAAGAAAGACTGAGATGGTATAATCTAGGAATGCCTAGAGTGTATAATGATAGTGACTAAATGTACAAATTTTAAAAATTGTTTTTGCATGAGGAAGAACATAGGAATGTCATTATTGCAGGGTGTTGAAAATTGATAGCAATATTTTAAAATTTTAACTTATCTGTGAGAATAAAGCAAAAAATGTTTATGTGGTACAAAATTTATATTTTGTGTAGAGCATTTCCTGATATAACTTATGTAGACACCTTAATTGAACACCATAAGTATATGGAACCTTGAGTACGGCATGAGATTTTGTTGGTTTGTCCAGAGTGATGCCCCGATAAAACCCACAGTGATTTGAACAAGTGAATAAAAAAGTATTTGCAAAGTCCCCTTCAGGGAATGGTGAGAAAGGCGGAAAATTCAACTTCCCCAAATTGAATTCTTGATATTCTCACAAGCAGTGTGGACAACCAAAGCAATAGGCTGAGCCCCTAATCTTGGGGTTTGTTCATAAGAAATTGGGGGTCCCCATGTTCACGGCTAGGTGCAGAGGCTTCAGGTGTGGCTGCTTCCAGGGGCAAAAGGTGTCACCGGGACCCTCTGTGTCTTCAGCGCTCCACTCCCTGCTCACTGTTGGCTGTGCTTGGGGATCACCCGCCACATGTGGCCTCGTCCTCTGTTCTTAGAATAGAAGTGGAGGGAGACCCTCAGGCAGTTGCTGTTTCCTTCTGGGGAATGAGGGGCCCGACTGCCGGCTGTGGGGTGGGCGCGGTGCAGAGCGTGGGTCCATTCGCGATAGGGAGAGACTGACACTGAGTTAGCAGAGCGCCGCTGCCCACCAGGCAGTCCCCACCACTGCACACTAGGCTGTTCCCACCACTGCCCACCAGGACATCCCTGCCACGTGGTGCCCACTTCACTTCCCACAGGGCTGGGCTGCCATCTGACCCCACAGGGGCTGTCGGGCCCCCCGAGCCCTCCACCACGTGGGCACTAGAACATGTCATCTAAATGTCAACTGTCCCCACCGCCCCACTGCAGCCCTGAACCCCTCAGGAGACCCTTTTTCCTTCAATGCAGATGAGCCCCTGGACTGGTCCTGAAGGTGCCCCCCTGCCAGCCTCCTCCCTCCTTCCCTTTTTCCCTCCACATCACTGACCTGCCCGTGGAGCTGGTCACAGGGTCACCTTTATGCCCACTGAGGGCCTTTGTCCCATGGTTGTCCTTAGGAGTAGCCTCTGTGTGTCCATCTGTCAGCCCAGCTGCATCCCCTCCAGGAGGCTTGACTGACCCCTGCCCGAGGTTGAGCCTGGGTACTGGTCTGGGTGCATAGAGGGTGTCGCAAGCCCAGAAACTGCCTCCCCAGGAGACCACCCAGAGGTCCAGCTGGCTTCCCCAGTGAGAGGTAACTGGTTCCCCCATAGCTGAGCAGCAGGCAGTGACCCCAGACTTGCTCCCTGGGCTCTCTGCCTCAGCCAGGGTGTCCTCTGGAAGCAAAGTGCAGACAGTGCCAGGGGGCGCTCTGGGATCAGACAAGGGTCCAGCAGTCCCCAGGCAGGATCACTGACACAACTCACCCAGCTGCTGCTGGCTCCATTGCCCTCATTTTCCCATGGGACGAAGGGATTCTGCCTCTTTAGGAGGAATTCTGTGGGAAAGGAGATGAGTCCAGCTGTGATGAGAGGAAAGAAGAGGTGAGACATGAGCACAGAAATTGTGCAGAAGTGCTGCTGGTCAAAGGCATCTATCTGTTCATCCAAAACCTCTGACCAATTGTCCAACCTAAAGGCCTCCCAGCAAGCCAAGTTTCTCATCTAAAGCAAACCAGAGTGGGCGTCTTTTTAGAAACTGATAGTTGTTCTGGACAAGCAGTTGGTATTGCCTCAACATGTGAAAACCCTCCATGAAGTGGCCAATGCTAGTGAGAGGATCATGTTTCCCTCCCCTTCGCCAGTCTCAGGGCTTGGCTCCAGGGAAGATATTCCATGTCACCATGTGGTAGAGGGAGGTGCATCTGTCATCTAAGGGCCTCCTGGGGACAGGTCTTATGGAAAGCCCACTCACAGAGGAGAAGGCAGCCATGGCATGGCGTGGCCTTGCTGAGGGGAAAGCAGATCTCATCCCACACAGAATAAAAGTGGATCTCATTCCACCCAGAGTGAAAATGGATCTCATCCATGTGGCTAAAGTCCATGGATGGACATGACTGGGGCTGACGTTTCCAGAGATGGAGCCTTAAGGTTTTCTTTAAATTCACAGATGGTAGAATAGTGACTTTATAATATGAATAACAACATAATAATAACAAAGCCAAGAAAAACTGAGGAAAGGAGAAGGGGAGGGGTGCAGGCAGTGGTGAGTGGACTGAACTCCTCGCCTTTGAGGCCAAGCAAAGGATGGGAATGGTGCTCAGCCCAGCAAGCGGGAAGGATGCATGCGAACCTCTGTCCATGGTGTGGGCACAAAGTGGGAGGAACAGAGAGCAGAATACACTTCCTTTGGACCTGAGGCAGAGGTGGGGAGGGAGCAGAACCCACCGGAGATTCTGACCTTTCATTCCATAGGTTTTGGCACTATCTGAATTTTGTGTCATGTACACATTTAAAGATGCACTGCAGCCAGCTCCATATGGACAAGCTCCATCCTGGCTGCTCAAAGAGGTCATCCTGGTGCTGACAATTTGACAAGAGTGAGCGGGGCAGGTGCATGGGTGCAACAGGGCCCCCGTGCAAGGCTCAGGGCTCCACCTCTGCCTCTTCCAGCTCGGGCTGCCTGGGCTCTCCTTGGCTTTTGGCCATGCCCGTCTGTTATGCCTCCAACGTCTTTTCTCCGCTTCCTTGTCTGTGTCCACATCTCCCTCCACTTTAGGGACATTCAACCTCAGCTTTAGGGCCACGCTTAGCCAACATAACCTACTCTTATTTCCTTGCATCCAACAAGCCCCCATTCCCAAGTTAGCTCGCAGTCCCAGGGTTAGTTCAGGTCTGAAGTGTGTCCTTTTTGGGAAATAGGGTCTTTGCAGATGTGTCCAGTTAAGGTGACTGGGTAGGCCTAAAGCCAGCCTGACCAGTGTCCTTGTAAGAAGAGGAACTTCAGACCCAGCAGACAGACAGAGGAGGCACCATGTGGACAGATGCGGAGGCTGGAGCCATGCATCCAGGGCGGCCAGCATCACCGGACACCAGGTGTGACAGGAGCCGTCCCAGAGGGGCCCACACCTGGGGCCTCCCTTCTCACCTCCAGGTGGGGGGCAGGAAGCGGTGGCTGCACAGGGCGCCCAGCCTGTGCTCCTTCGGCACACAGCCCAAGGACACCGAGGCGATCCTGGCGCTCATCAAGTGTTGATGCCAACCATGGACCACTGGCCTGGCCTTCAGAATGTCATCCTCCTGCCAAGTGTCCCCAGCTGGGGTTGGGGCCTGGGGCCTGGCACCCCTCCTCGAGTCAGCCTCCTCCCTCCAGTTCCAGCTGGGTGTGGCCCTGGGCCTGGATCCGGCTGCCACGAGATGGAAGGAGCTTGCAGGTGGCCAGGTGGGCCCAGGGGTCTCGTGGGGACAGCACTGCCTCAGGACGTGGCTGAGCTAGTCGCACATCGGGGAGACCGGCCTCCGGAGGCCCCGTCAGGCAGGGGAGGCCCTGGCACATATCACTAGGTTTGGAACACAAGGGAGAGGAACTGGGGGTGGGCACAAAACGGGGACACCAGGAGGGGCAGAGAGACCCACAGTTGGTGGTGGCACAGGTCAGAATCACACTCAGCCATTTAATCTTATTTTGAGTTAGGTCCCCAAACATAAAATGCAGAGTTTTGCATTTTAAAATCACATAATCCAGCATCTTTGGCAGAAGTGGAAGGTCTGGCAGTGGTGCACATTCTCACGAGAGAGTTGTCAACGGGGCCAAGAAAGGCCCCTAAGCAGAGCATCAGGTCTCCAGTTTGCCGCAGTCCCCACTGCTCCCTGCTGCTCACTTTGCCATCATGGTTCTGCTGACTGTTTCCTTACAGCCCTGACTTTACTCATCACCTGCTGAGCTCCTGCAGCCATCTGAGCTTCCCACCCCTTCCTCAGAAGTCCCTCAATATCTGGGACTCCTGCCCACACTTTCAGGTCTCCCCCAGTGGGTAGATTTTAGGAGCTCTGACTGGAGCACCTCTCTCTGCCTCCTCTGTCGGAGCTGATGTGTCCCTCCCAAAACTCTGTCCAGAGAGCCAGAGGTAGTCGCAGCCCCACCCTAGAGGCCCTGCAGAGGCAGAAGCAGCCGAGGCCCATGGAACCTCTGAGGATGGGCTTTGACCAGGGCCCTTCCAGGAGGTGTGCCCCCAAGTCCCTGCCACAGCCCTGCCCAGTGGCAGGACATGGTGGGCATGGCGAGTTCATCAGGCATGGTTCTTA
>PVIY010058969.1:0-12233 GCA_004026745.1 Myrmecophaga tridactyla | reverse complement strand
GGCGTCATCTACTAGCATCTTCTCCTGGCTTCCTGTTTTGTGAAGCTCCCCGGGAGGCATCTTCCTTCATCTCCAAAGGTTGCTGGCTCGTGGACTCTCTGTATCTCATGGCTACATCGTTCTGCTCTCTCTGAGTCACTCTCTCCAAAATGTTTCCTCTTTTATAGGACTCCAATAAACCAGTCAAGACCCACCCAAATGGGTGGAGACATGTCATCACCTAATCCAATTTAACAACCACTCTTGACTAAATCACATCACCCAGGGAGATGATCTCATTACAGTTTCAAACATACAGTATTGACTAGAGATTATTCTACCTTTATGAAATGGGACTTACATTAAAACATGGCTTTTCTTAGGGGGCACACTTCCCCCCAAACCAGCACATCAACCATGAATCCACTGGGGCCAGGCAGCATGCTGGGGGTGGAGGGAAGATCCCAAGGGAGTGGTGTGCTCCTGCACTCCTGTGCTCTGACTAGCTACCATAGCAGGCTTGAGAGGTCTTCCTTCATGGCCCCATGGTCAGGATTTCCTTCAGGGATCCCAGAGGGCCATATACTTGCTTTCCCTGTGCTGGGGGACAGTTGGGTCAGTGCACAGTAACTGCTCCCCCTTAGGTGGGCTGTGATGGGTACCTGGTTTTGTCAAAGACTGGAGGGTATCCCCCTGGGTAGGAGCGGGGGACATGGAGCGACCTCCCTTCAACTAGCAAGGGATGCTTATGGGTTTCCAGTCCTACTCCCCTTTACCCATGGAGGCCCAGGGATCTCAGGCAAGCAAAGATGGAGAGGCAGAAATGAGGAGTCCAGCTGAGCTACACATCACCTGGTGAAGGGACTGGGAGTAGAACCTAGGTCTCCCACATAACAGAGGAGCTTTCTATTGCTGAACCACCCATGCACCTTTTCTGCCTAATCTTTAATAGACCCGCAAGTCTTTTTTTCTTTTCTTTCTTTTTTTGGTATTGTGGGGGGAGTTGAACCCCATCTTCAATGTGGCAGGTGGTCATTCTGCCACTGAACTACCCATGTATCTCTTCTGCCTAGCTTTTAATACTCTTCCAAGTAGAATTGCACCCCCTACATGAGATCCAGGCCTTGGTTTGGCATGGAATTACTGACAAACCAAGCACAAAAGGAGACATTCAATGCAAACCCAAGTAAATACAAAACTTAAGATGAGTGAAGGAAACCAACTTGTAAAATATCCTTATTAAGCTAATCAAATGCTCCAGAAACAACAGAAAATTACAAAACACATGAAGATGCAGGCAGAAATGGCTCAGCTAAATGACCAAATCAAACCATCAGAGGGAACATAGAATATGGAACAACTACTAAAGGACATTTATACAGAAATAAAGAATATCAAGAAGACCCTAGAAGAACATAAAGAAAAATTTGAAAGATAAATACAAAAGTAAAAGATGTCACAGAGATGAAAGATACTGTAAACCAAATTAAAAATGTACCAGAGATACACCACACCAGATTTTAAGAGGCAGGAGAAAGAAAGGTGAGCTAGAAGAGAGACAATTGAACTTGAACACACAAAAGAACAAATGGGAAGAAAGATGGAAAAAATGGTACTGGGTCTCAAGGAAAAGATGGACAATAAAAGGCATGCAAATATAAGCATCTTCAGTGTCCCAGAAGGAGAGAACATTAAGGGCTGAAAAGATTAGTTGAAAAGATAAAACTTCCTGACCCTTATAAAAGGCATAACTATGCAAATCAAAGCAATCAAATGAACCCCAAATAGAATAAATCCAAATAGTCTACTCCAAGGTGCCAACTAATCAGACTGTCAAATTTTGAAGAGAAGCAGAAAGTCCTGAAATCTGCATGAGAAAAGCAATCTACTACCTACAAGGGAAACCACATAAGACTGAGTTTGGACTACTCAACAGGCACCATGGAGGCCAGAAAACATTGGTATGATATATTTTAGATCCTGAATGAGAAAGGCTCCCAGCCAAGAATTCTTTATCCAACCAAATTGTCCTTTAAGTTGGAGGGTGTGCCAGTTTGAAAGGATTATGTACCCTAGAAAAGCCATGTTTTAATCCTGATCCATCTTGTACAGGCAGCCATTTCTTTTAATCCATATTCAGTACTGTAGGTTGGAAACTTGATTAAGTTATTGGCACAGCAATGTGACACACCCAATTGTTGGTATTAACCTTTGATTAGAGGGAAATGTGACTCCACCCATTCTGGAATCCTTTAAAAGAGGAAGCATTTTAGAAAAAGCTACAGAGCCCATACAGTAAGAGACCTTTGGAGATGAAGAAGGGAAATACCCTTGGGGCAGCTTCGTGAAGCAAGAAGCATGGAGAGAAAGCTAGTAGACATTGCCATGTTCACCATGTGCCTTCCCAGTTGATAGAAACCCTGAATTTCATCAGCCTTCTTGAACAAAGGTATCATTCATGGATGCCTTAGATTTGGACATTTTCTTAGCCTTGCCTTAATTTGGACATTTTCATAGTCTTAGAACTGTAAACTTACAATTTAATAAATTCCCCTTTTAAAAAAGCTATTCTGTTTCTGGTATATCACATTCTGGCAGCTAGCAAAAAGAACAGATTTTGGTACCAGAAGTGGGGTGCTGCTGTGGTTTACAAATACCTAACATGTTGGAATGACTTTTTAAATGGATTCGGGGAAGATTTTGGAGGAGTTTTGAGGAGTTTCTAGGAGGTTTGAAAGAGAAGGCCTAGAATGCTTTGGAGAGTCTGTTCATAGAAATATGGACTCTAAAGATATCCCTGAACATGCTCCAGACAAAAATGAGGCATGTGTTACTGAAAACTGGAAGGAAGGCAATCCTTGTTTTAAAATGGCAGATAACCTGGCAAAACTGAATGGTGGCTTTGGCTGGAGGGCAGATATTAAAGGCCATGAACTTGAATGTTTAGCAGAAGAGATTTCCAAAATAAATGTGGAAAGTGCATCCTCGTTTCTCCTTCAGTTTAAGCAAAATATGACAGGAAAAAATAAGCTGAGAACTGAATTCTTTAGTACAAAGAAACCAGAAATTGATATTCTGGAAAATTCTGGGCTTCCAGGAAGTGAGACTCAGAGAATAGTGCCCCATGTGGAGGATTTAAAAAATGTGGAATGAGTCAGCCATTACAGAAAAAGCCAGGACTGGAGATAGTCACCCAGGAAGGATTTGTGGAAACTCCTTCGTTCTGATGGGCATTGTTTGAAATGATGTATGAACCCTGGAAAAGCCATATTTTAATCAAAATCCCATTTCATAATGGCAGAATAATCCTTATTCAATGCTGTATGTTTGAATCTTAATTAGATCATCTCCTTGGAGATGTAACCCAATCAAGAGTGGTTGTTAAACTGGATTAGGGGAGGTATGTCTCCACCCATTTGGGTGGGTCTTGATTGGTTTACTGGAGTCCTATAAAAGAGGAAACATTTTGGAGAATGAAAGAGATTCAGAGAGAACAGAACAGAATGGCATAGCCATGAGAAGCAGAGTCCACCAGCCAGTGACCTTTGGAGATAAAGAAGAAAAATGCCTCTAGGGGAACTTCATGAAATAGGAAGCCAGGAGAAGAAGCTAGCAAAGATGTCGTGTTCACCATGTACCCTTCCAGATGAGAGAGGAACCCTGACCATGCTCACCATGTGCCTTTCCAGATGAGAGAGAAACTCTGACTGTGTTCACCATGTGCCCTTCCACTTGAGAGAGAAACCCTGAACTTCATTGGCCTTCTTGAACCAAGGTATCTTTCCCTAGATGCCTCTGATTGGACATTACTATAGACTTGTTGTAATTGGGACATTTTCTCGGCCTTAGAACTGTAAACTAGCAACTTATTAAATTCCCCTTTTTAAAAGCCATTCTGTTTCTGGTATATTGCATTCCAGCAGCTAGCAAACTAGAACAGGCATGATCCTTGCTTACTACATAGAAAGCCAACAAAAGTGCTGTGGGACTTGTATATAAGGAACCACTGCTGGTCTGGACTAAAAGACTCAGAAAAGGGACCAAATGAAAGTAAAATGTCTTTAGACAGAACCATGGGGCCTGGGGTCTGAAGTCAAGAAGCCTCGGGCCAGGGGAGCAGACCCACCCAAGTACTTAGAGAGGGTGAGTTTGCCCTGAAGGCAAAGGGTGGGCCTTCCACCTAGTTGCAGTGAAACCTCAGGCCTTGGAGAGTGTGGCCCACATTCCTTGGGGATTGGGGAGAACCTGGCTACCACCACATAGAGGGGTTGAGTATGTGCCCCAGAGACGGAAGAGCGCCCAGGTGTAGCACAATATTTGGAGAGAATGAAGCCAAGAGAAAGGTGGTCTCCCCAATATCCCCCAAGGTTGCATTAAGAGAGAGGTGGGCTGCTGCATAAGCCCTTGGAAAGGGTGGGATTGCTGCTTTCTAAAGCCCCAAAGATAAATAATTCAAGGACTTTGAAATCTAATGGAATTTGTACTGCAGGTTTTCAAAACTGCTTGGGTCTGGTGACCACTGTGTTCCTTCCAATTTCTCCCTATGGAAATGGGGGTATGATTGTCCCTCCTTTGTATGTTGCACCAAATAACCTGTTCAGAGTTTTACAGGTCCAGAGCCAGAGGAGAATTTTGCCTTAGGACAGACCATGCCTATAGCTGACTTTGATGAGATTTTGTACTGTTTCTGATTTTGTATTGCATTTGCATTGTTATTGAAATGGTTTAATGCTTTCTGATATTGTTATGGAAGGAATGTATCTTGTATATGGGGAAAAACATGTCTTTTTTAGGGTCCAGACAGTGGAATGTGCCAGTTTGAAAGGATTATGTGCCCTAGGATTATGTGGAGGCAGCCTTTTCTTTTAATCTCTATTCAGCACTATAGGTTGGAAACTTGGTTAGATTATTGCCACAGCAATGTGACACACCCAGTTATGGGTATTAATCTTTGATTAGAGGGAGATGTGACTCCACCCATTCCAGATGGATCTTGATTACATTACTGGAATCCTTTAAAAGAGGAAGCATTTTGGAGAAAGCTACAGAGCCCATGCAGTCAGAGACCTTTGGAGATGAAAAAGGAAAATGCCCCAGGGGGGAGCTTAATGAAACAAGAAGCATGGAGAGAAAGCTAGTGGGCATGTGCCTTTCCAGTTGAGAGAGAAACCCTGAATTTCATCAGCCTTCTTGAAGTAAGGTATCTTTTGATAGATGCCTTAGATTTGGACATTTTCTTAGCCTTGCCTTTATTTGGACAGTTTCACAGCTTTACAACTGTAAACTTGCAACTTAATAAATTTCCCCTTTAAAAAACTGTTCTGTTTCTGATATATCTCATTCTGACAGCTTGAGAAATAGAATGGAGGGAAAGATTAAAATCCTGAAAGACAAAGAAGGGCTGAGAGAATTAGTCAACAAGAAACCAGTCCTACAAGAAATACTAAAGGGAGTTCTGTCAGTTGAAAAAAAAAAAAAAAGGCAGGAGAGGGACACCTGGAGGAGGGCACAGAATTGAAGAGTACCAGAAAGGGTAATTCAAAGGATAAGAAGAGGGAGAGGGAAAAGAATAGATAGATCTGACAAATAAAAACTAAAGGATAAGTTGGTAGATTTAAGAACTGCTTTTACAGTAATAACTTTGACTGTTAATGGACTAAACTCACCAATTAAAAGACACAGATTGACAGAATGGATCTAAAAATATGATCCATCTATATGCTGTTTACAAGAGATGCTTCTTAGACCCAAAGATACAAATAGATTGAAAGTGAAAGGATGGAAAGACATGTTCTATGCAAGCTGTAATCAAGCAAAGCAGAAGTAGTTATCAGATAAAATAGACTTTAATTATTTTAATATCAGATAAAATAGACTTTAAATTTAAAGACATCATAAGAGACCAAAAAGACACTATATATTAATAAAAGGGACAATAAACCATGAAGAAATAACAACCATAAAAGTTTATGCTCCCAATCAAGGAGCTTGAAAGCATGTGAGTCAAACATTGGCAAAACTGAAAGTCACTGTAAATGTTTCAACAATAATCATGGGGAACTTCAATACACCACTCTCCTCCATAGGAGAGTTCCATAGACAGAACAACCAGACAGAGGAACAACAAGGAAATAGAGAACTTAAACAATGTGATAAATGAACTAGACCTAATAGGCATATATAAATTGTTACACCCTGAAACACCAGGATATACATTTTTCTCCAGTGCTTATGGAATGTTCTCCAGGATGGATCATATATTGGGACACAAAACAGGTCTTTATAAATTTACTAAGATTGAAATTATCTAAAGCACTTTTTTTTACTACAACAGAATGAGGCTGGAAATTAATAACCAGAACTTTCACAAATACATGGAGATTAAACAACACAAACTTAAATAACCAGTGGGTCAAGAAGAAATTATTAGAGAAGTTACTAAATATCTGGAAACAAATGAAAATGAGTATACAGCATATCAGAACTTATGGGCTGTGGCAAAGTTATGCTGAAAGGGAAATTTATTGTTCTAAATATCTATATTAATAAGAAAGAACAAGCAAAAATCAAGTGACTTAAATGCTCATGTGGAGAAATTAGACAAAGAACAGCAAATGAACCCCAGAGCAAATAGATGAAGAGAAATAACAAAGCTTAAAACAGAAATAAATTAACAGGAGAACAACAACAATAAAAAAAAGAATGGGGAGAATCAACAAAACTAAAAGTTGTTTCTTTGAGAAAATCAACAAAACTGATGGACCCTTAGCTAAGCTGACAAAGAAAAAAAGAGAGAGGATGTAAATAAAGAAAGTCAGAAATGAGAGGGTGTTCTTTTTCTTCTGGATCCTGAAGAGATTTTAAAACTCATAAGAGGATACTAGAGTAACTATACACCACAAACTAACAACTTAGATGAAATGGACAAATTCCTAGAAACACACAAACTACCTACACTGACTTGAGAATATATAGAAGATCTCAAAAAAGCAATTACAAGAACAGAGATTCTATCAGTCGTCAAAAAACTTCCTACAAAGAAAAGCCTAGGACCAGATAGCTTCACAGGAGAATTTATCAAACATTCCAAAAAGAACTAATGCCAATCCTGCTCAAGCTCTTCCAAAAAAAAAACTGGGGAAAAAGGAACACTACCTAATTTACTTTATGAAGCTAATATCACTCTAATGCCAAAACCAGATAAAGATGCTACAAGAAAGGAAAACTACAGACCAATCTCCCTAATGAACATGGATGCAAAAATTCTCAACAAGATACTAGCAAATCAAATCCAGTCACACACTAAAAGAATAAAAGAATCATGGCCAAGTAGGTTTTATACCAGGAATGCAAGGGTGGTTTAACATAATAAAATCAGTCAATGTAATACAGCACATTAACAAATCAAAAGGATTACATGAAAATATTGATTGATGCTGAAAAAGCATTTGACAAAATTCAGCATCCTTTTCTGATAAAAGCACTTCAAGGGCGGCTGCCATGGCTCAGCAGGCAGAGCTCCGACCTGCCGTGATGGAGGTCTGGAGTTCGATCCCTGGTGCCTCCTGCCCATATGCAAATTTAAAAAAAGCACTTCAAAAGAAAGGAATTGAAGGAAACTTCTTGAACATCATAAAGGAAATATGTGAAAAACCCATAGCCAGCATTATACTTAATGGTGAGGGATTGAAAGCATTTCCCCTAAGATCAGAAATGACACTGGGATGTCCATTGTCACCACTATTATTCAACATTGTTCTAGAAATCCTGGATAAAATGATCAGGCGGGAGAAAAAATTAAAAATCATCCAAATAGGAAAGTAAGAAGTAAAACTTTCATTATTTGCAGATGACATGTACTGAGTGTTTTTGGAAAACCCTGAGATATCTACAACAAAGCTACTTGAGCTAATAAACTTTCAGGAAAGTGGCAGGATACAAGATTAATGCACAAAAATCAGCAAGGTTTCTATATACAGGTAATGACCTAATTGAGGAGACAATTCAGGAAATTCCATTCAAAATAGCAACCAGAAGAATCCAATATCTAGAAAAGTCTTAACCAAGGATGTCAAGGACTTGTACACAGAAAATTACAAAAGCATTGCTAAAAGAAATCAAAGAAGACCTAAATAGATGGAAAGACTTCCATGTTCATGGACAGGAAGGGTGAATGTCATTAAAATATCAATTCTACCCAAATTGATCTACAGATTCAATGCAATAACAATCAAAATTCCAACAACTTGCCTTGAAAGCTTAGAAAAGCTAGGTATCTGATTTATTTGGAAGGTAAAGAGGCCTTGAATAGCTAAATATATCCTTAAAAAGAAGAGAAAAGTGGGAGAACTAATACTTCCTGACTTCAAAGCTTACTGTAAAGCCACAGTGGTCAAAGCCACAGTACCAGTATGACACTGGGAAAAAGATAGAAGTATTGACGAATGGGCGGCTGTCGTGGCTCAGCAGGCAGAGCTCCGACCTGCCGCGCTGGAGGTCTGGAGTTCGATCCCTGGTGCCTCCTGCCCATATGCAAATTTAAAAAAAAAAAAAAGAAGTATTGACCAATGGAATATAATTGAGTGTTGGAGATAGACCACCAAATCTATGGTCAACTGATCTTTGATAATGTCTCCAAATCCACTGAACTAGAAGAGAATAATCTTTTCAAAAATGAGCAAGGGAGAACTGTATATCGATAGCCAAAAGAAGGAAAGAAGACCCCTACCTTATACACTATACAAAAATTAATTGAAAATGGATTAAAGATCTAAATATAAGAGCCACTGCCATAAAACTCCTAGAAGAAAATATAGGGAAACATCTTCAAGACCTAGTAATAAGAGGTACCTTCTTAAACTTCACACCCAAAGCACAATCAATGAAAGAAAAAATGATAGATGGGAACTCCTTAAAATCAAAAGTTCTTGTACCTCAAAGGATTTTGTCAAAAGGTGAAGAGATACCAACTCTGTGGGGAAAAATATTGGAAACGACATATTGGATAGAAGTTTGATATCCTATGTACATAAAAAGTATACAACTCAACAACAAAAGAACAAACAACCCAATTATAAAACGGAAGAGGATATGATGACATTTTTCTGAAAAGCAAATATAAATGACTAAAAAGCAAATGAGGAGATTCACATCTTCATTAGCTATAAGAGAAATAAGCCTATTAGCTTATGTCATAAGCCAATTAACTTTGATGAAATATTATACAGCAGTAAGATGAAATGAGGTCCGAAAGCATATGACAATATGGATGAAACTTGAGGACATAGTGCAGAGTGAAGTAAGTCAGACACAGAAGGATAATTTTACTATTATGACTCTGGTGAAGGTACTCTCAAAGGTTTATACTGTAGAATATAGGAGACCTAGAGGTACACAGAAGCTAGAGATGGGGAAACGTTACCCAATGTGATTGGACTTAAATGTAAGGAAATGGATAGAAGTGATGGTAGCTAATTAGTGGGATTATAAATAACATTGTCATATTGATGGTGAATATGATCGAAAGGGGGTGTATAGTACCATATCCCACCAATTAACTCTACAATTACAAATTAGTTCTCATATGAATTCCTTCAAAGGTTTGATCTTGTACGAAGTGTCAATAATAGAGGGTGTACTAGTTTGCTGGCTGCCAGAATGTGATATACCAGAAAGAATGGCTTTTAAAAAGGGGAGTTTATTAAGTTGCAAGTTTATAGTTCTAGGGCTGTGAAAATGTCCAAATTAAAGCAAGCCTATAGAAATGTCCAATTTAGGGCATCCAGGAAAACACACCTTGGTTCAAGAAGGCTGATGACATTCAGGGTTTCTCTCTCAACTGAAAAGGCACATGGTGAACCTAGAAATGTCTGCCAGCTTTCTGTCCAGGCTTCTTGTTCCATAAAGTTCCCCCAGGGGGATTTTCCTTCTTCATCTCCAAAGGTCTCTGACTGCATGGGCTCTCATGGTTCTCATGGCTCTCTAGCTTTCTCAAAAATCCTCCCTCTTTTAAAGGATTCCAGTAAACGAGTCAAGATCCACTGGATTGAGTGGAGTCACATCTCCCTCTAATCAAAGGTTAATACCCACAGTTGGGTGTGTCACATTACTGTGGTGATAATCTAATCAAGTTTCCAACCTATAGTGCTGAATAGAGATTAAAAGAAAAAGCTGCCCCCCAAGAATAAAACATGGCTTTTTAAGGGCACATCATCCTTTCAAATCAGCGCAGAGAGGTATAAGGGGAAAAGTAATATTGCATGCTATGGTCTATAGTTAACAGGATGACATCAACAGTGCCACAGCACTACCAGGGGTAAATAATTGGGGTGGGGAGGGACAAGAGATTAGGGGAAGTTCTGATTTGATATTTGGTGAGGCTATGTTTATTGGTCCTTTGTCTCTTTGGACCAATGACAGTTGTCGAAAACTGAGAGTGCTGCTGATTGTACAACCAAGTGAGGTCACTGTAGGACACAGTTTATTTATTTTGGATATTATCCATGATGCCAGCAGATGGAAGGGGCCAAAGGGTACAAATGACTGAGAAGTTGAAAGACTATATATATATATAGAAATATGTATCAGGGAAAACTGTGCAGCTACAAAAAGGAATGATGTCGAGGCATGCAATGAACTGAATGAACCTTGGGAACAATGTGTTGTACAAAATAAGCCAGAACCAAAAATCAGACATGCTATGGTTTCTTTCAGAAAATACTTATGAGAAAATTGGAGTCTAGATTGAAAGTTCTAATAGCAGCCATACATAGTCCAAATTTGTAAGTGTATTTCTAGATTCTGAGGCGCTGAGCTATATGTGTACAAACTGGTATTCCCCTGGAACTTACAGTACCTCTGTGACCCCTAAGACTCAGAGCTGGAGTTCTTCAGCTCTGAAATCAGCATTGCTACATATAATAATGGTTAAAGTAACTAAAAAAGAGATTTAAAAAATCTCTTCATTTTAGAGATAAAAACAAAGCCAATCTGATTGGCACTAAGGTATATCAGAATACAGGGCAAAAGGTGATAGTCTATGTACTCTAGAGTTTCACCTATTATATGAGACCAAAGGCAGGGAGGTTTATTGTGTCTTGAACCTAAATTTTCTGTAACACAACCTAAATCAACTTGCCTGGATTGCTCATTTAAACAATCCAAACACATGCAGCCCAGAATGGGAACAAGGCTTTGTAATTCTGAATAGCTTAGTGTAATACCTGGAGATATCCCAGACTGTGATGGGATAATAATTAAAAAGTATTGATAGAGTCCCTTGAGTAATTGGAGAAAAAGTATGGAAATATTAAATTTTCCCATCTAGGAAACTGTTGGTACTCCACAAGTAACAGGGATTTCCAAGAAAGTAGGCCAAGTCCTTGATTTTGAGGCTTTCCATATAAAACTTATTTCTGTATCAGAGAAACTAGACTACTTATAATTATGCCTAGGAGTTGCTTCCAGAAAACTTCTCTGGTTGCTCAGATGTGGCCTCTCTCTCTCTCAGCTCAATTCTGCAGATAAAATCATTACCCTCCCCCACTACATGGGATATAATGTCCAGGGGTGAAAGTCTCCCTGACAACGTGAGACATGACTCACAGGGTAGAGACTGGTCCTGGCACCATGGGATTAACAATTCCTTCTGGACTAAATGGGGGGAAAGAAATGTAACAAGGTATCAGTGGCTAAGAGAGTTCAAATGGAGTAGAGACATTCTGGAGGCTACTTTTATGGAAGCTTCAGCTAGATACTGCTAATTGCCATGGTTTGCCATACTCCAACTAACATAATTCTTGTTAACCCTATAAAACACCCAGGGCTCTAACTGAGACTCTACAAAAGTTTCATGTACTAAGTTTACTTTCCTAAAGCCTATGATCTCCAGAGGGTTCCAGGCTAGGTAAGTCCTGAAACCCAGAGGTGCTAGCCTCTCCAAGAATATCAACTAATTCCACCCCCCTATCTTATATTGCTTACACCCCTTTGCAACCTGAAAAAGTTAGAATGGGCATTGCCCAAAGACCCAAACAGATTGGGAGTAGGATCAAAAGAGAAGGAGGAGTTATAACAGAGAAGATAGGATTTTAACAAACAAGTATAACTGCTAAATCATTATAATATTTCTTTTAGCCTCCAGTGTTTGGGAGAAGCTAGAAGGAAAAATCTGAAAATGTGGAATTGTAACCCATACCAAACTTTAAATGTGTTCTCTAACTACTTGTTAAAATGTACTTTCAAATTTATTCCCT